>NMRA01000257.1:92730-113150 GCA_002633005.1 Phoronis australis
TGTACATACTGAGGTGGACTTTAAATGCTCCCGTGGTCAGATGTTGGTACCTCGTTCATCTATGCTAAGTGCTCTGAGCTGCCGGTCTAGAAGTCTCGATCGTGAGAAATTGGGGGTGGACGGTAAGCCGAGCATGGGCGCTTGAAAATGAAAAATTGAAATTTTCGGGGGTGGGCGGTAAGCCGAGCATGAGCCGTAACCCGGGCGACTACGGATATTATAGTAGATTAGCTCAACACTGGTTTTGTCATGGTAGCACCATAAGTACCTGAGGGCTAAAAGCGTTATTCAGCAAAATATTTTATAGTTGTTTCAGAAAGTCTAATTGAGATGAAACAGTTCACGGTTGTGTCACAAAGTGTAATCTGTAGTGTGAAGCGGACGGTCCTTACCAATAGCTGTCTACTAATTCGACTAACTTACATTAAGGAAACCTTGCAAGATGTTCCAAAACGTGCTCTAGCAATGTTAGCACAGCATTTGTTTTTCAATTGCTAATAGGTCAGAACGGGAATTAAAGGCGAAGGCAACCCTTTTTCATGTCACTTTTAGCAAAAAAAGGTTCATTGATTATCCCATACACATTTTTCACTTAATTACAGCTTTTCATAATTTGATTAATTTCTCGTCCTCTACTCCGGAAGTGACGTTTTGGGAGGCAAGAGTTTCGCGCCAATTTCTTTTCATTATAGTCTGATTGTGAGAGCTGTCGAGTCAGTCATTGTTCTACCTCGTTTGTGATAAGTTCGGTCGTCGTTTGCTTTTGTTTACAAGTCAGTCAACATGCAACGCTGTTGCTGCGTGCCGGAATGTACTCATTCTCGTCTCACACGCGCTTTGGGTACCTTGCGTCGCTTTCCGAAGGATGGCACACTTCGCTGTACTTGGCTAGCTCGTTCGTGAAGAACGCAGCGCTACCCGTCCACGCAAAGTACAAAGCAATGGAGGGTTACCGAGTGTGTGGCAAGCATTTTCTGCCGTCAGATTATGACAGACATGTACGCTGAATTGATGAAGGTCCCTGAGAAACAACGCCTGAAGAAGGGTACCATACCGTCGCTGTTGATTCCCGGCAGTGCCCCGTCGCCAACCCCGAGAAGTGCGTTTTTGAAGTGAGAAGCCTCGCGAGCTGTGGCCACTATATACAGTGACTGGAGGCACTTCATCTACTGTTACCGGGGCCTCCGAACGTACCCCATTGCGTGCAATTCCGGGAACTAGCAGTGATTCGCACTGTGCTGTTGTTTCTAGCCCAGAACCTGTAAGCAGCCCTGCAGCGATGTTGAGCAGTGGGAGTGAATACAGGCCCAGTTCGACACCCAGTGAAGAGGACAGTTCGTCATCCAGTGAACAGATCGGTGAGCCTAAGTTTGATAAGTTTATTGTGGACTTGTATAGGAGCTATTTGGAAGGTGCCAGGTGTGTGGCGAAGGAGTCACACGGCGGGATGTAAGCAGTTTGGGTGCTCAGATCACCCTTCAGTGGGAATGTGTCGCGGGACACTCGGGCAAGTGGGACAGTTCTTCCTTTGTACGTGAGACGATAACGAGTACACCCCAGTACGCAGCAACAGCGTGGCATGTTGACTAACTCGTAAGCAAAAGCAAACGAAGACCGAACTCATCCCAACCGATGTAGAACAATGACTAACTCGGCTGCTCTCACAGTCTGCCTATATGAAAAGAAATTGGCGCGAAATTCTTGCCTCCCAAAACGTCACTTCCGGAGCAGACGACGAGTAATTAATTAAATTACGAAAAGCAGTAAATAAGTGAAAAATATGTATGGATAATCAACGAACCTTATTTTTGCTAAAAATGACATGAAAAAAGGTGGCCTTCGCCTTTAATATATGAGGCATTATTTATACTTGAAGTATGTCCCGGAGTCAGTGGCGTAGCAACGGCGAGCGGTCGCAATGACCCCCACCCCCATCCAACGCCAATAGAAGGGGGGCATCGTCTGACCCAAAAACTATATACATGAGTTGGCATGACTAGTTTTTCTTTACTTGGCGGGTGAAAAAAAGTTAGCGCACACCCCCTTCCGCACAAGCGGGTTGAGGCGATCGCCGGAGCGCACGATACAGCCACGAGGTGCAAGTGGACCACGAGCCCCTACCAATGCTCAGTGCAAAAACGTCTATCCCACGTTCAAAACGTTTCAGTTTTGGGTTTGATCACCATTCCTTGCAATGTGCCTTTTTCAAAATGTCCATTTTTGTCTTGTGTTTACATAAGCAGATTTCGTAAGGGCCTGTTTTGCAGTTGTATGTATTTTGAGTTTAAAAACTTAGATGTCAAAGCCTCTGAATTTATTCTTCCAACTGTTACTCTCTTAGATTTTGTATTTTGCATTTAAATACTACAGGAACGATAATAAAACATGTTTCCAAGAAAACGGTGTTCATATAATATCAATACTTGTTATTCAAAACTTGTCTTTTCTATATTAAAGATTTTACAGTAGGCGCATATTGGTATTTATGCCTCGGGGCACCAAAAGCGTCGCTATGCCTCCATACAACACCTATGTACAAGTTTGGTAGTCGAGCCAAAACTGAAAAGTAACAGTGTCAAAAAAGGGGTTGATTGATAAGAAGAGGCAGGCATAATTATTAAAGAAGGTGCAAACATTTACCGGGTTTTAGTAAAAAACAACTTTCATCGATTATATGCAGTGATTAAGGATAGGTACTGCCGGATTTCGCTTTGAGCAAATTAAGTTACAGTCCCTCAAAAACGGCTCTTCCTCTTAGCCACGGGTGATGCGTGCAAACTTTACGACTGCGGAGGCAAATAATTTAGGGTTCCCAAGAAACCTTAAAGCGGCTTTAGGAATAGTATGAACTGACGGGATAATTGTAACTGTTATACATTAATTAGCCCAAAGGCTGTTCAATTGGCATTGTATTCCATGAGACGATAGATAAATACCTTTTGCTCTTAACCATAGTCACAACTGCGTCAGTCATTTGATTATTCATGGCGCGGTCTAAGGGCGACTCCTTATTAACATTCGTACATCTCACATCAGCATGGTGGTCAAGTAGAAGTTGTATCACTGCACTGTGGCCATAGTAACATGCATGGTGAAGTGCTGTGTTCTAGCCAATAGTAAGAGAATAACTTCTTGGAGCCAGTTTTCCAGTAGGTGGTGTACGGCGTCTCTGTCGGCGACCATCATCAGGTGAACGACGAGTTCTGTCCAGGATACACTTATTGTTGTTGGAAATTATTATTATTCTGACACTGTCAAGATTTGAACCCATCATCGTTCAGGATGCACTACCAAATAGTTGATGAAGGCGCAGAGAAAGGTCAATTTCTAGTATAACCTAACTAATTATGTATTCAAATCCCCGTAGTGATTAATGATTATCAAAGCCTTAATCAACATCTATGAGAGTATTACTGGACAGATTCCTCTCGTCCCTCACTTTCTGAGAAAAGTCGCCGTCCAAAACGCCCTGCAATTTTTAAAATAGAGGTTGGTGCAAACAGACCAAACTTTGAATTAGATAATTTTACAGAGTACATACATAGTGGAAAAAACGGGGTCTAAATCTTGAAAGCATAACAAACCCACGTTGGCCTATTAACAACTTACTCACCCCATTGAAAACCCTCAAAAGTTTGGAGGAAAATTTGAAAACAAAACGTCTTATGAAACCTGTTAAACAGACAATCGTGACCTAGTCACTTTTAGCGAATTACAAGGCACCTGTGGGAAAAGAGCACCCACTAAGAAACACAATATCCAATGTGACATAGGGAGTATAAATTTTCAGTTATTTCCTGCTTTTATCTTTCAAGATTGACGCCAATGAATGAATTTGAAGGTCACAGAACGCAGATTGGCTGAAATGTCAAAACAGGGCTTAGTATCCTTTGAATTGGATACATAGAGGACCAGGATGGTAAAAGGGAAATTTTTAAGAGAGTTGCAGCATTGTAACAAGTCAAAACAGGATTGCATTAAATTGGTGGCATTGTGCCTTATTTGGTTGTATTTTGGAGTTATGGATCAATTAATACGTTGTGTAAACAATCTTGATTAAAGGCAAGTCAAAAGACAATTTTATATGGTCACATATGAGGTAGTCGTGAGGTGAGCTAGTTTTCCATAATTAATATATAAACAACTTCCAATTATTTCAATTTTACATATTTCCCTCAGTTGATTTTCTGAAATTACTAAAACCTAATTAGGATACCTTCTGTTTGTCAGTGGCGTTAATCAATGGCCTATATTCCAGTAGCTCCACCACAGTAGACACATGGCCGTTCTTGGCAGCCATAATCAAAGGACACGTGTGATTTTCATTCCTAAAATAAAGATACATGAAGGCAAGACATCAACCACTCTTCACATCACATTACATTTGTCTTTTGAAATTAGCAAATAAAAAAGCCCTGACTGCACACAATAACAGGAGTAATTCCTACACGGGACTGCACACTAATAGGTGCAATTGTTACAGGGCTATCTTGTAGGACTACAATCGGAGGGGGTAGACAGGTGTGACACGACTTTTAACTTATATAAGTCATAAACAAAGTCGTGCGTGACAATAGCAGCGTTTAGACAATAGTCCAAAAAGTAGTATATGAAAAATTGGGGTGCAGACGAAGAATACCCCGCATAAATCTACTCATAAAAACTCCATAACTGCTAATCATGAAATAAAGAAATAACACAACAGATCCAAAGCCACAACTGTCTTTACAATTTACCTCAGGTTCACATTGAAATTGCTGAATAAAACTAGAATATTACCGATAATGAGGGCAGTAACAACTCTCAAATCTCAGCTCAAAATTTATGTTTGTAACCTTTCACCAATAAAATCTGATTGGATCGCTCAGAAAAGTAATGCCTTTCATTGTAATGTTGGCTTACACGTGTGTATGGTAGTTGAATAGCATGCCTTCATCTGTAGGAGAAACAACATTTTCAAAATTTGATGATCTTTGAACAAATTGACCTCTTCCGGTCGTGCATTTCGGAATATCGATGTATACTATTTCAAACAATACATACTGGTGAATGGCTAAAATTTCAAAGACTGATCTCTAGTAATCTGGAACTACAGTGTATAGCAAGGTCTAAAAATGGCAGGAAACAACATGAAGAATAACATAAAACAGCACATTTAAATAACAACATTCTGCACTGGTACCGGTAAAGTATTAAACTAATCTTACTTTGAGGTCAAACAGGCACCATGTGCCAACAACAATGCAGCTGAGTTATTGTGGCCATTTTCACAAGCCAACAAAAGAGGGCTATTTCCTTCGATGTCGCCGTTATTGATCTCCGACAGGTGATTCTTCAACAAAATTTCTATACATGCACATTGTCCATTCCTGAAACAAACAAACGGGGAGAAACTTGCAAAGACATCATGTTACAGAATGGTCTTTCAAAAATTAAATCTTAAAATATGCCCAATGTACCTTCCCTGTCAAACAGTGACCCAAAGGGACATACCGGCATACAGTACATGTAACAAGCGCAAGAGGGGAGTTTACAATTCATACACAATGTCAACTTATATCTGACAATTTCAATGAATAGGTCACACAAAACAATTACATACTCAGCTGCCAAATGCAAAGGTGTTTTCTCATCATGATCCCTTGCACTTGGAGAAGCTCCATTCTCCAATAGCAAGATAGCAATGTGGTCCTGACCGGATGCAGCCGCATAGTGCAAAGGAGTCTGTTCAACGTCATCCACAGAATTGACAAGGTCACATCCATCCTTCTACAATCAAATGGACAATATCAGCTGCGGTAGTTCAAAGACGCTTCGCAAAACGTGTTGTTACAGCTCATTTCTCTGCGCCGTTTGAAGTGTAATTTTGAGGATGATAGCCTTTACTTGGTGGGGTAGCAAAAGGAGCATGTAAATATTATACTTTAGTTTGAGAGTTTGGATGACCTACTAGATATTGAATGAATGCAATCAGGTGTGGATGCAATTTTGTTCTGAACACTTGCCTTAGCTTCATTGATGACAAACAAAGATGTTTCATGACTTCCACTCTCAACAGCAAGATGTAAACATGACCGATTTTTATCATCTACGGTCTTGATATCAGCACCTTTGGACAACAAGAACTCCACAGAACCTTTCTGTCCTTTTTGGGCAGCACACAACAGTGGAGTGTAAGAGAGCATATTTTCAGCATCATAATTAGCTCCGTATTCCAGCAGAATCGCCATCACCCTCAGACTACCAAAGATTGCTGCTCTGAAATTCCGAGTTATGAGCTAAATGAGGCTACACTTAAACAATATAATTACAGAATTTACAATTATCAGCATAATATATGGGGAGAAATAAAATGACGCATCCTGAACAACTAAGTTGGTATAACAACTGAACACCGTGTGTACCTATTCGTCCAAACAATATGGAAGTATACCTGTGAAATGGTGTCATCTTTTCCTCATCAACTGGATTGACATGCGAACCGTGTTTTATTAACGTTGAGGCAATTTCACTGTAGTCATGTATAGCAGTGACATGCAGAGGTGTCCACTTGTTTAACTAAAAGTGAGCAGACCAAATTAAAAACAAATTCCGGGGGTGTAGGTGTTTTGAGGATTAACACATTTTACTATATCTGAAATTGGCATACACTTTCATTTTCATCGGCACTTGCAGCAACGATTTTAACCAACGTACGATGCCCCGACCATGCACTCATTGGCGTGCATTGCTTACGACGACAAACGCCCGAGGTGACCTTTCCAGCATTTCAGCGCGAATTTCACTGAGAACGACAGTGATTGGCAAAGGAAATTCAGTGCGTTAGGAGTAAAAAGTTCATTTCATCAGCATTGGTAGAATTGAACTATAACCAGTGGAAAAGATTTACTTAATCGGAGACTGAATTTTGAGAGAATTAAAGGTGAAGAAATAAAATAAGCTTATGTTTCCTGAACAAAATAAGGCAACACAACACCAAGTCTTGTTTACCTTTTTAGTATTAACAATAGCACCATTTTCCAGCAACAGTGCTGCTATTTCAGCATGTTCACTATCCACTGCAACGTATAATGCAGATTGAAGTTCATCGTCCACAGCGTTGACATAAGTCTTTGTTATTTGTTTTTTGTCAGCTGTAACGACAGAATATAAAACCGCGGTAACATGGATACAGCATGCGACTAAAACGATGGCTCAGTTACCTTCGCTAAGTAATATGAAAATTTTAGCGTTTTAGCCAGACAAACGAACTGCTCGTCCGCTCTGCCGTTTTCGCCATAACCCAGTCATTTTTTCACCAGCGATAAATCGCGCAATTTAATGTCAAATGTTCATTTAACATCATTAATTGATCAAAGCCACTCTTACCCTTTCACCTGAAGTAAAGAGCCTCCTAAGGAACTAGTGCAACGCCCAAAGTTTTGGGGTTACGTATACGGCCAGCAAAGTGCCAGGAAATAGAGACAGCGTTTGAGTTACTGGCGTTTGCCACAAGAGAAAGTCCAAGCCGGTAACGGTGGCATTTCTGCCAATTTGTGGACAGGTAAAGACAAGTGAACCACATCAAAAATTTAATGAAAGTTCGAGGTGCATGCAGCGTATGACTGGCACACCAGATACTGACCAGCTTGCAGAATACGGCGAACAACGTCCACATGACTGTGTATTGATGCAATAATCAGTGGAGTTCTTTGAGAAATGTCCGCAGCTTCAATGTCTGCCTGATAATCTAACTGAAAGAAACAATGTTTCGAGAGGTGATATCCATTGGCAAAGGCAAAAAACTAAAGTAAATGTACACAACACTGCAAACCCACAAACCCACTGTGGCGTCGAGAGAAAAAGCGGGGTCACCCGATCAACTACCCCCAATAACCCCACACGCACGCATGCCTCGTTTTAGGTAGGTGAAGACAAACAGCGTCAATAACTGTCATTGTAGGATATCAAAACAATTATTATTCAAAGATATAAACAAGATTTTTCATTCATACGGTGGAACAGAGAAGGTTCATCATTCTTATATTACTAAAGAAATTCATCCGTCCAGAATACATTAAGGAGCAAAATTGTTTAGACGTAAACGACAACCGTTTCCTCGTTTCCTCATTTTTAAACTGAATTTAACTGTTTAAAAATGACTGCCAAATTAGAAGGTCCAAGACGTTGAAAAGGTGACGATTTTTTCGCCAATGTCTAGACAATTTTGCTCCCCATTCTTCAGTCTTTCAATGACACTGAATGAGCAATCTATCTCCCTGAGCAAATGCCACAGGCAAGCAATTCAAGTTTATCTCACGTATCCGAGGCATCTCCCTAACTGACTGCAAATATCACCTGTGCTACTGTTCAAGTGGGACACGCCTGAGCGTCGAACTTGAAACATGGCCATTGAACATGTTTTGCTAGATGCTGCAATTCTAGGGTTGGATACCTCCACATCGCATCAAACATCCTCTCTAACTGCATGGCTGACTAGTAGCGTGTGTTTGATTAGCTATGACAGAGTCCAGAATACAATAGAAGGCTTCTCATCTGCACTTTCTGACATGTCCTCCCTTGTTTCTTTTTTGCGTCTTTTCTCAGTTGGGAATGCAATACTCACAACTTCGGCAAACCTGTTGTCAGTTGTTTCTCAAGTCTTTGATATCGTCAAAGACTATTTAATATACTTTCTACTTCAATATCTCAGGTTGTATTCTTTGTTTGCAACACCTCATGTCTCTTCCTTAAGAACTTTTGCCCATGAAGAGGCCATGGCCAAACATTCATACGAGTTAAGGAAGCGTTTGCTCCCACGAAGGTCTGACCACGCTCAGCTTCATGCCGTGCTAAGTGACTTTCGTCAACGTAGGAAGACGTGCAGCAACTGGACAACCACTTTCTCTAACCAATGTGTTTGACATGCTGTGGAGAGCACTACCAACTGAGGTGATTCTTTAGAATATACCAGTGTTGTGGACTGGAACGGAAGACACTGCGCAGCTTCCTAAAACAACTGTTAGCAGCATGTACTCCACACGGCTTACGACAGCGACAAGCACAAGATGAGAATGGCCAAAAGGCATCTCAATGAGATCGAGCGCCTTAAATTAACCACTTACAGTGAATGATACTGCAGTTATCGGAAACCTGATTGCGACGAACGACAACTGGTTCACTATGCTTCTTCAGTTTTTCGAGGATTATTGCAGCTTTAGCTTCATCATTTTGTTGCAATCTACGAATTCCAGCATCAGCGATTACAATGCAATACTTGGCATTGACACGATGATTCAAAAAGGCTTTTACCACTTTAGGAGAATATCTGGTTCAAGGCTGACTGCTGAAGGTGTTTTAAATTGTTTTATTTTGAAGGAGGCGTTGAGATGTTCAACCAATTGATTTGGTGGCATTCTGCATTAGTACATCAGAACTAAACTGCGCCCGTACTCGTGCCTTTGTTGGTAAAGCAGTAGTTAAAATCACAGTCAATATATTTCTCCTCGCAAATTGCTCTGAAAGCAATTCATTTATTCAGGCCCACGAGCCCCCCACCAATGTCTAGAATCAAGTAAACTGCTGCGTAGACTTAATAGAGTGAGGCCCCCCAAAAAACACAGATTTTACTATGTAATTTTTCGAAAAAGTCATTAATGAAAATGACTTGAAATTGACCGCAAATTATAGAATTTTAAATGTAGTAGTAAAAGTGCAACATTTTGTCTCGATTTTTGCACCATTGTTTACAGCTGGATAATTGTGCACTAAAGTTGTAAATGAGTAAAGATATTCTGTTTCTGATTTCTAGTTTTGAATTTGGAAGCTTTGTCTTTGTCCAACTGATGCCAAATGGGCAAAACGCTTGGGAAATTTCATTTTTGTTTCGGTAGCGTGTTATTTGTTTTTTGTTGTTTTTTTTTAATTTGCTAGAGTCCCTCGACTCAAAAGGGCCCGTGGCTATGCTCCCCCTATCGGCGAAACTGTATACCCGTCACAAAATGCATGGTAAGTTACTTTGTTGTATTCACAAATGTTAAAGCTGAGTTCAATAACTTGTCACCAGGCTCAAACACGTATATTTGAGAGCACGTATTTAAAATTCGGAGACATTTTACCAAAATTTGGACAACATCTGCATTCTTATGGTGACATGCTTCATGCAGAGGGGTGGAGTTGTCATGATCACGTGGGGACACTTGACATCCATTTTGAAGAAGCATCTAAAAGAACAATGAACAAACAATGCATGCAAACGTCACGAAATATCGTCACCAATCTCAAAACATATTCAGGTATCGCCCAGCTTTACATGATCTATTAGCCAGAATTCTCTGGTAAAACATTTCCAAACATAAGTGATTCTATCTATGACATAAACAATCCAGTGTCTGTGTGGACCTGAATTTTGACTGTACCATGGCGAGCCACAGAGGCTGCACGGATAACAGACTTGTTGTACACACTCAGGACGTTTTTAACATAGCGGCACACAAACTCGCAAGTGCAAGAATTAAAGAACTGGATTCCCCACCACGCATTACCAAATCATTGCTAAATGGTAGCTCCGTTGAGAATAATTAGGGAATCGACAATGACACACTATTGAAGAAGCGTGAGCTTCAGTTCAAAGAGTCTGCAGTCTGCAGTACGACAGGCGTATGGTCCAAAGCGTCCATTGTCTGAAGGATCTATAAGCACCCCTCCATAATCAATAAGTGAAAAAGAAGCATCATCATATTTGTTGATCGATGTACGTTAGATAGTTTTCACGGCAAGTTTGCGGGTAGAAATGCTGTCTGATTTACCTTTACAAGATTGGCATCACCTCTTCTGACAGCGAAGTGCAATGGAGTTTTGCCACTACAATCTCTGGCCTCCATATCTGCTTGTGCGGTCAGAAGTCTTTGTGCAGCATCTGCGGCTTTATATTTACAGGCTATGTGTAACGGGCTGCAGTGACCAGCTCCTTCGACGTTAACATTTACATCTTTGCTTAACATGATGTCTAATACAGCAACTCTAAAGCAAATAATCGTTTCTTGTTATATAAAAATTGTTTTCACAGCTTCTAAATTTGCAACACTGGAACATGCTCTGTACTTCAATATATTCTGAATAGTATAAATATAGGTTTATAAACAGTTTGTTTCTGATATTATGAGTTTTAAGGGACCATTCTCGAGGAGATAACATAATTTTACAGAAATGAGTCACACAGCAGGATTAAACCCACAAACTTAACACCAAAAGCTTCACTCTTTAAACAGCAGAATATTTTAACTGGTAGAGATACTGGTCTTGATTGCAGCGAATATCTTACAGATCAAGACGAAATTTGACGATGTGAAACAACGGATATTTGCTTCATAGCTGTGGTCAACGCTAATAACTTAAATAAGTCTATGGCTACAACAATAATACCAGAATGCATTTTTTTAGCCGTAAGACTGACACTGCCTCTTTAATTGTCACTGGTTTAAATGTTTTATATAAAAAATCTGTCACCCGTTGTATCTGACAGCGTAGTGCAAGCAGGAAAACCCATCCTGATGAATCTGTGTAGCCAGGCTTGGATCAAGTAACAAGTGCTCTGTCACAACTGCAACGTTTCCATCTCGGACAGCCTGCAATACAATGTTATTAGCAATATCGTGATTCTAAAACTGAAAAAATGGTCTTAAGACAATCGGCGAGTACTCACTTTGAGAACACGCCACTTCACTACTCCAGGTTCACTACTCCCAAACTTCATTATTCGGAAAGTTCGCTACTCAAGCAACTCGCTCACCATAAAAAAAAAACACACGCACGGCATACGGTAGGCCTACCTTGCTTATAGAAGTCAGTTACACCACACTAAAAGGCATTCAGAGTAGTGAACTTTCGGAATAATGAACTTTCGGAGTATTGAACACCAGGTGTATTGAATCTCCAGAGTGATAAATCTTCGGAGCAGTGACAGGTAACCCTACTTTTCATTCAATATCTGGTTTATTTGAAACAAAAAATACATTCTACTGTTCAAAGCTACTTCGTGCTTTCTGTGGGTCGATGAAGAATGTTCAGGTAAATTTTCAGCAGGGCATGCAGCACAAACCACAAGAGTACAAGTCCCCTTTAAATGTACTGCTTTTATTTATCGCGGTTGGACCAGCATGCAGCCACTTATCGGCAGGCTTATGTCTAAGACATTAAAAGCATCCGAAATGGCATTTTGTGAAGCTTTCTTCTGAAAGCAAAAGTTGGGCATGGTTTTGTTTAAGTGGAAACCCGCGTAGTTCCGTAAAAAAACACAGCTGTCATGTTTAGCTGGTTAAACATGGGTGCCGCACCATAGGGGGCTGGGGGATATAGCCCTCCAGTATTTCAGTGCTGCGCCGCCCATGTTAAAATGCGAAAATCGAACGTTCATGAAATCAGTCTCTTAATAATCCTTACAATGGTACGAATCCATTTCCGTTACCAATTAAAGTAACAGACTAGGCTTACACAAGACATTGACGAATCCGCAGTTTTAGGGTTGGCGAGCTCCTATACGGTCTGAAACGTTTTCTTGAGTCGGTGATAGTTTTGGTGTTCTTGTTGGTGAGGGAAATAGAATTCTGTTACGGCAAAGAACACTAACCGTCTTGACAAAACTGATTGCTGATGTAGACCACATACCGCTAAAAATTGGTCTTGTTCCAAGCTCACTGAGAAATGGATTCTGGAGAGAACGGTTATTGCTTGACGGATCACGCTCTGCGCCGGTAAAAAATTACTTGTCGTGGCAAGCCAACTTGAAGTGCCTGGTCTTAAACTGTGACTTTTTTAATGCTTAGAAAACACCACTAATTTCACTAAGGAGCAACTTCAGACCACCTCATAAAACAAAAATTAGTATTTGTAATGGAAGGACCCCGGGGTTACAGCCGCCTTCAAACTGTATTCAATCAAATATCAATCAGAACTTTGTACTTTTAAGTATAAACTTATTGAACCAACTGTTGTCAAGACAACATGCATTTTTCGGTCAAATGAATAAATTGAGACAAAGACAACCTGGGGTAAAGACAACAATGGCACATCTTCCTCCGTGTTTTTTGCATCCGAGCTCTTCCTCCTATTGGAGTCCCGGCGTGTCGTCAATGCAACGGTGTGGAAAGTTCGGTCTTGTCCACCATGGCCAATGCGATGCTTCTGCACTCTGTCACATGAAATATAACAGACAGTGTCTAATAATGCTTCAGGTAACTGCATACACTTTACCAAGGTCAAAGAACGGAGGTCATGAAACATCTTGACTAGGCGTAAAATCACATAACCATCGAATCACTTGATGTAAAAGTGATGAAGTTAACAACAAAATCATAATATAGATTGTGGACTGCATTATATAGCGACTTTCCCATCCAGCTCAACTTCGAGATATTTTGTGCGTCCCTCGACAAAAATTACTAGTTCCGCCCCTAGAACAATCATAAGTTTAACATTGTTTGGGCATGTACGGATGGTCACCTGCTATTGGCAAGTGTTCCGTGAATGACCACCGCGGCATCCTGTTTACTGCAGGTATGGATCGGACAGGAAAACGTAAACAGAAATACTCAGTCAACTGCATGCGCGCACCCAGGGGGGGGGGCTCGAAGGAGCCCCACTTTTTGGCGAAATGGGCAAAATGGTCCGCCTCGCCTCTGAGACACAAAAAGTCCGTGAAAATGAAACAACAGTCCACCAAACGTCCAATAAACAAGCACAAACACGCAATTTACAGTTGTGGTGGCCCCGGTTTTTTGTTTTTTTTTTTGAGTCCCCCAATCCCCCAATTTGGTTCACGCATGAACTGGATGTCAAAGCAAATGAGCAAAACAGAACTCTGTTAGCAAAGTAAGTAAGTCTGTGTTCTTTATCTGTATCCTCGTTGGAATATTCCGATAACGCAGTTATTTATTCGCTTATATTCATCCAAATTGTTCTTACATACCTTCCCTGATTCGTGGACAAATCGGCCAATGACGCGCACAATCACCGGCACAATCTGCAGTGGTTCGAACCAATGGGAGAGATACTAAAGTCTGTCTTCCCGTGAAACCACTTTGAGGTGATGATGTAGTAATATCATTTCTAAGTCTATCGGTCTATATAAACCAACCTCTAGTCTACTTACATAAGCCCGACGTTTCGATGGGCCATTTCTCCGGCCATCTCCAGGTGTTACAGCGAGCACAGCCAGATGTACGGTACACTCATGGTGGTCAATGATGAGCACTTTCTCCCTTTTTTCGTTGGCAGGAGCTGGGCTTGGAGTAAGAACCTTTATATCATCAGCCCAGTACTCGACCACCACCCGGTGACTCGGTTATGAGAGTGCGATCTTACCATACCATATTCCGAAGCATCGTGACACAATAATGACTTCTGAGTCTTGTCTTGCAGCAAACAAGTGAACCCCTCCAACTCTTTCTTTGCATGAGGGGTTGCATCGCAATCGACATCATGTAGCCCGATTACACTGTGAATATTGGGATCTATTCTAGCCACCGTTGTTTAACCATGCGCAAATTTCTCAAATGAATACATAAAACCCAAATACTGGAGCTTCACATTTGACTTCAACCCAGGACTTCGTCAGCCCTAATTGTTTCAGTTGTCGCCGATGTTAACCCGTTGCTACCTGTATCTATATGAAATACGGACAACATGGCTGCAGCACAATCAAGATGTCAAATCTCTGTTAGGGCCTCTCAGCGCTGAAATGACTAGTGCTTTCTGTCAACCTCAACAACGGGCAAGGCAACAATACCTCCCAGGTCGCCAACACGACCTCACAGATTTTTTGGCGACCTGCTAAAAATCCTAGGTCGCCAAGAAGTCGCCACGCAAAGATACCCAGACTACAGGAAGTACATGTTAGCTGCAGGAATAAGTCGAAATCATTCGGCAACTAAAAAGGAAGGGCCTGCATCTGTGGCCGGGTGCACAGGTAACGTATGCCGATCAATCAGCGTCTGCTTCAGGTGACACTGTGCGGAATATATTGGGCCCTAGAGAGGGATCGAGCACGTGAAACACTCCTAATATTTCGCCGACGCCAAGAAAAACGTAGTCCGCCGGGGCGACCACGGCTGTTCCGGCCAGTGTCATTTCAGATGTCTCGTCCATTTCATTTTCAGCTTCTACCAACTAGGCCTGTGCGTCTTTTCTAAAGGCCAAGACTTTCACGCAATCCCCCCTCCCCTGCCCACCTCCAAACGAAGTTTCCGTTGTTGTTGAACCCAGTTCCTGTTTTGCGACCTGGGAATTTGCCTTACTGCTGCATGTCTCGAGCTCCGATACATAACCTGCTACCTAAAGTTGTAAGCGGATACTGTCATTGTGCGCGAACCTTGACCCTTAGTTTGCATTTAAAAGTGCGACGCTTAGGGATTTTAGTCCTGCAAAATTAAATGCTTGGCCTTGGTGAGGGTGGGGCACAGACCGGCGAAGCCATGCGCTCGCCTCCCCCACCGTTCACTGCAGACCCTTCGCTCACTGCAAAAAAGTAATCTGCACGACAGCAACTCATTTCAATTTTGCCTTTGAAATTTGTCCCTCTGACCATTGCAAAGTGCACCTCCCGCCCCCAACTGACTGTTGCCACTCGTTTTAATCCCCATCGTTTCGGTCGCCAACGATTTCGCGTTTGGCCCCTGCTACTTCTGACTTACACAATGACCATCGTCTCTATTCTGGATAGAGACGATGGTCATTGTCTACTTCTGACTAGCCCTACGCCAGCGGCAGTGGTTGGTGGCGACTTAGATATTCGATGGGCGTAGGTGTTTATGTTGCGTGTGTCACGAATCGCGTCAAGGGTTGTCGACGTCGATGTTTGGGTGAGCTCAGTAGGCCTACGACGTTAGATAAGTTACGGTAAAGCTTAGCCAAGTTATGACTGTGCCCAAAATAAGGGTTACACCTCGTACCCAAGGGCAAGGGGTCCCCTGGCTTGATTTAAATTATGTTAACATACTCATGGACAAGTATATAATTATACAGCTCGAATGTTTTTTCTTCTCACTCGTTATGCTGTTGTACCTACCTTCCCATTTTATCAAGTTCTAAAGTTTGAAAAAGGCGACTCTAAAATGTAGCATTTGGTGCAAAACACAAAGGTTATAGAACATCTGTCGTCTGCTTTTGCTCCAAATCGCCCGCCTTTTTTCTGATTTAAGGCTGCCCTCTAGTGGTCTTGCAAGAGTTTTTCCTTTGTCAGTGAGTTTAGCGTGGCGCCTGGGAAAAGTAGAAAATCATATTTTCCCGGTTTAAATTGAGAAACTAAAACTTAATACTTTCCCTGGGTTAGCCAACACCGAGGAGTCACACGATAGACCTATGGTCACAAGCACCGCTTTGTTTTATGAAATTCACAAATTATCGGTGCAACAGAACTCCACTGAATTCGCGTATTCATTCCAGAAAAAGGCTTTTAAATGGAATCAAATCTCCAGTCAATGTCAAAAAGTGTATTTCACCTCAACGCATACATTTCAGTTCAGTTGCACATGACATACGCTCAATTCATAGCCTGAGCGAAGTGCCCGACAAAACTTGAAATCACGCAAGCATGGCCCAACGTAACAAAGTCTATACAGCGCACTGAGACTCAGAAAAGACATAAATGAACAAAGACAACTAAATAAGAATAAAAGTAACCGAAGTACAGTTACAAATGTCCCGTCACACCTATTTAGTCGATTTTTAGTGCAGAACTACACGGACTTTATCAAATTATATGCCGCCAGAGGGCACACGCTTCATGCAAGCAAAAGCATAGCTAAAAAGTGGAAACCAGCCGTACGTTGACACTTTCCAATTCAGGGGTGTGCGAACTGGAGACTGTGTTTTTGTTAGTCGATCGCAAGTTGCAATGATATATATCGGTGTACCCCTGCAGGTGATGTAGCTTCAGGACATGTGCTTACTAATAGATCCTGTGCAGCAAGTGGTTTTCTTAGTAAAGCGTGTTTCGCGTACCTTGTGATGATCGCCGAGCAGTACACCCTTGTCCAAAGTAATGGAGTAGCCTTCCCGGAGGTGGTACCTTAACACCATTGTTCAATTGTGTCCCCCACTCCCATGAATTAGAATGAATCATGCACTACAGGCACTAAGAAAACAATGTTAGGGCGACCGGTAACGTCTGTCTCCGGAAGCCACAAAATTGGCCTCTCAACTTGATCGTGATAAGTCACTAGGCTGATTTCTCAGTGGGCGTTCAGTACATGGAACTTCATGCGCGCACCCAAGGGTGGGGGGGTGCTCGGGGAGCTCGAATGAGGGCGAAAAGTTCCATCCCTGAGAGACAAAAAGGCCACTAAATAATCGCAAACGCGCACTTCACAGTGGTGCTCCCGTTTTTTTTTTTGTTTTTTTTTTTTGAGTCAGTCCGCCCGCTCTCAAAAGGTCCACAACATCAGGAATTCGAGCCCCCCATATTGAAGGCTGGGTGCACGCATGAACTTACGTGCAGTCCCCGGCGTAATTCCTTTAGTCATGCTCGGCGCATCATGGGCGGCGCACCATAGTGGGCTCATGCAGTGGGGGCTTTAGCCCCCCCCCCACTGTGCTGCGCTGCCCGTGCGGCATAAAATGATCGACAGCCGGGCTTTGGCAAGCCAGCCTATGTAGATCAGGTACGCACACGTAGTGGCAAGCAGTAACAAAAGAACAGTTCTTTCGAGTCTCTGAGATCATCCAGGACCAGTTTGACACAAATTTCATAAGGGTGATCAAAAGATGTTTTTGCGATGGAAAGCGGGTTGTAAACTCTTTAATTCATGCAGAATTGAAAATTGTCGATCGAGTACGTTTTGCCCGCCACTCCAGGGATCAGTCTGTGCAGGTCGCCGGGCGACTAAGAATTTGATAACACGGCTGATGCCCGAAGTCGGGGTTTCAACTGTGAGAACGCAGCTTATATTGCATACGTAGACGCGGCCTTACGCTGCATGTGCAGATCCAGCCTCTTCTAAAATTTGCCAGTCAGAGCCGATCGACTGTGGAGTTTTTTCCTAAATTTATGTCTTCCTTAGCGGCAATGAACAATTTTTGGGCTCCTGTGCCCGATTGCATGAAACAGTTCCAGGGACTGAACTGGCACTCTACTAGGTTCCCTAAATCCACTGCCTAGTTGTTGACTCAGTTGCCTGAAAACACCGATGTGTCCTTTATTATCCTGTTTGGTCAAGAGCGGCGTAGCACTGAAAAACGTGCGGGGTGCTATAGCCCCCCCCCCAGCCCCCATGTGGGTGCACCGCCCATAGACCATGGACGCCGGAGCCGTGAAAAAAGGGGGGCCCCTATGGTGCGCCGCCCATGTGTTTGTGCCTCATTACTGAGTCAAATGTTGGCTTTGACACAAATCGTAAGGAAACTCTAAATTGAATTCTCACTGAGGCAATAGGGATCTTTTTATGCGACGCACCTAATTCAAGGACTACCAAAGTCCCTAATTAATATTACTTAATTAAGAGCTCAGTTTTTAGTTATATCACTAGAAAATATCATAGGTCAAAGATCTCATAATAAAGATAAAACGACGGGAAAGATTTACATCTGGTCGTAAAGAACAGGATTTAGTCGGGGAACTTGAGTAGAGTCCCTATTTGGAATGTATGCAACCGGGTATCAAAGATAAAATAATGACAGAATGGTGCTTTATCTCAAGTATTTATTTACATTATGGGACACCCCCAGGGGCCTTTGTCTCCAGTTATATACTAGTTTTATTCGACTGTTTTTAGTGTTTTCATGGTGCCTGGTCTCTGAGTCTGTGGTCTTCAGGTGTAATTTTCTTCATAATTAAATTAACCTCCCATAGTTTTGCCATGATGTGACATTTCGACGCCACTGGTGCAAACTGTCTTTTTGTTCGCTTCCCCAATAGTGGCGGGGTTTTGGTGGCACTGTGCAGTTAGACTGTAGCCGCGGGTAAGTGACGCTGTAGCCGGGAACAATTTCACTTGACTTGACAATCTTGGGTTTAAATGAAGTGCTGCTTGAACACATTTGATAAACGGCATCTAAAGACATGCAACTAGGAAAAAGACACACTACGTGAATCAAGTTTATTATAACACAGAAATGTCAAAACACAAACAAAGACATAAAATCGCTGCAGACAGCCAAAAAGTGGATGAAACTGAAGTAAGATAATGAATAGGCTACCGTCTGAAGCTGTGGTGGTCACATTCAGAAGCGGACTACAACGAGATCCAGGGCTGCAAGATTCCCGTGACGTCAAAATCTCGTGAAAAGGCAAAAGTCAGCAAGACCATGCAAAAACACAAGTGTTTCCCGAGTATGCATGGGACTTACTAGCACATCCTAGCAAAATGAGAAACACTGAAATAATTGGTTGGCTATGTCAAATCACAGAATAGAATCCACCCTTTCCATTCCATAAGTAAAGATTTCTGGAGGTATTTGCTGCACGAGTGTCTTGTGAAGCAACCCTGGTTCTTGTAACACCATTTACATTGTGCACATCGTGAAGGACCAGACCAGCTTCACAGACATTGCAAAAAATGCGCAGGGCATACCTGTCCTTATGGTAATGAAACTAAATTCATGCACAACTATAGCGAAGGCGCCCCTATAGCGAAGGCGCCCAATACTGAAATATTTTTCATGGATAAAGTAATGTCCTAACAATGTCCTCAGCAGAACGTCCCATTTGCTTCCAGTGGCGGATCTACGTTTTCAGCAAGGGGGTTTAGGATTCCCGCCAAGGTGGAATCCTAGGCGCGTGGCGCCGAGCGGGGGCAGGTCGGGAGGGGGAAACTTTTTTGTTTTTATAGCCAAATAGTGAAATTTCAATGCATCCTGGTAAGTTTCTGGCACTTAACATGTCTCTGGAGTTTTTCTTAAGATAATTAAAAACCCTTCTCGATTTCGTCACATGAACTTGGCACATAAGTTTCGTGAAACCATATTGTGCACATCTGGGTATGAGTCATCCCACCAGCAAAAACTTTTGTTGGAACATCTGCTTACACACACCTTTTTTAGCATACGAAAAGTCGTATACGAAAAAGTGTGGTGTGTATACAGGGGTTTAGACAATTTCCGAATATTCAAGAGCATAATTAAGGAGCACCGACGGGGCGTAAAAACTTGAATATCAGATGATCGCGTAACAGCAGCCTCAAGTTGTACGAAGACCTGTACTGTTAGTCCGGAAATAAACATGTGTTCTGTCTCGTTGCGAGAAAAACTGGCGAACGATGGTGCTCTCAACTCATAGTCTATTATTAAAAGCGACAATAAATAATTAGGTATCACTTTATTAAGCTGAATCACGTTGACAACAATTGAAAAACGTCAAATCTATCAGGAAACAAATTATCTGAAAACAGTTTCACGAAACCAAAACATCCTGTGCACAGTGGTGAAAAGATACACTGGACTAGTTTGCA
>NMRA01000257.1:113418-219166 GCA_002633005.1 Phoronis australis
CAGACCACGGCGCCCGCCACAATAGCAATTCTTCGGAAAAAGATTTTTTTTCAAAAATATTACATGTACATGTACACAATATTACATGTACATGTACACTGTATGATATTGCGCAAGACAACTTTACTATACATCAGTTACAAACGTGTGGAGTGTAATAGAATGACACGGCAAGACAGATGAGGTAAAAACGTTGCACGTCAATTCGCCTGAATATCAGGGTTGCGGCACCGCAGTATTTCCCCTAATCAAATCAAAATATATCTGAGAGTAAAGAAGCTAGTTACCTAAAGAAATCAGGTATAGAACTGCTCTTTCAGCGGTGAATCCATCTAAAATGCTTGGCTACTTCAGAAGTGTCGACGGAAGCGCGCGCACAATAAATCCCCGCGCGTTTTGCCGATGAGCCACAAAGACTCGGCAATTCACAACGCAAAAAACTATATTTTCAGAATGAACCCCTCACTTTTTTCCAAGTTGGTTTACATGGGGTTTACACATACTGGCGGTGCCGTTTTTGTTTTGCTGGAGACGCATTTGTTTTTGTTTTTTTTTTTTTAATTTTTGGGTCCTGGCCCGAGGGGGGGTTTAAACCCCCTGAACCCCCCGTAGATCAGCCACTGGCTTCGGTACCTGATCCAGCTTCAGGCCTCCAGAACTGTAGATTCCCGATGACAATGGGTGACACCGGAGAGCTATATAATTGTGTAAGAAGTTAGCAGGAAAGCCTTCAGTAAATATTCAAAAAAAAACTGTCAACAAGTGACTAAATTTATTACTTGACTCAAGTATAAGGAATTATAAAATGGTTTCAGAAAGTTTCTGTGAATCATGTCAGTAAAATTTCTGCCATAACGGCAATCTTAACCATGTAACAAGTTTATAAACAAAACTAAAAAAGGAGCTCCCCAGATACCCAAACTTCATGCTTTTGAATTTTGTCAAATGCCCATTAAAATCTCACTAATTTCAGACAAAAATAATTGCCAAAATTGCACTTTTTCATTTTTGATGGATATTCAACATTGTAACGAATTCCAACAATTTTTCAAAACATTTTCTGATAACTATTACTACAACTTGAAAATGGCAAAGCAGCACTATGCACACATTTATTCTGAAAAAATGATAAACACAAAACTTCACTTGTCACAAATATGGTACCTTAATTTCTTGCCACACCAAGAATTTCTAACAGGAATTGAAAATGGTTAAGCAATGCTCTTAGAATATTTGAAGAAATCAAACGAAGTCTAGTCAGCCTAATGCAACTTAGTATTCACCCAACTAGTAACCGTAGTCAGAGACCGGTTTGGAACGATAATGGCATGCATTTCCCTTATCAGCTTTGCTTGCTTCTGAAGTGCAGCGTGCATGATGTTAATCCTGCAACAAACAAAATGAACAAATTACCAGAGCAGTAGAACTTTTCTAATGCCAACACATTGGAGATGTTTTCGGTTTCGAGCCACATTTCGAACCCAACGTAGGATATATTTACTATACACGCCAAACGTAGCCAGACAAAATACCATTTACCAATTATTCTAGCTATACCGATGGTGAATTCCATTTGCGCTCAGACTTCATGACAGGGAACGTAGGACTTTTCATATTAGTGTTATCTAGAGTAACCAGAGCACCACAGTGACGTCTGCTGGATTACAACTCAGATTTGGTGGAAAGAAATTCAGTTACTACACAGTGGTTTATTAATTTAAAAGCAAAGGAATAAATTCCACTGCCAACCCCTCCCATTGTTCGAAGTTCACTTAATATTTATTATAGCTTTTTGACACCGGCTGGGATCATAATTCTCCCACTTCATCAGTTGCAGCCACAGGCTTTGTCACAGATTCTTCTTGACAATGGGAAATGTATGGAACAAGATGAACTTGTTCATCCATTGATATATTAAAAAGATTAGCGTTTCTTTCCACAAAACAGTGGCAATATGCCAGCATTATAGTAGCAGGAAAAAGGGTTACAAGTTGTTTGTACTAGTAGGTTGAAACCTCATGTCTGCATTAAATGGGATCTGCAGGTGGCACCTGATCGCCACCTGGTGGTATAGTGAATTTCAATATGGCGAGGCTATTTCGAAATTCAGTTATTCCAGTTTATTTTGTTTGACCATTTATGATCTGCACTGTATCATGACAGATCAAAAACGGACAATTCTGGTAAAATTTTGTTCAAGATCCTACATATTAGTTGCTGACATTGAAATGTCTCATATACAGTAAATATGTGAAGCGCCACCTTTTGTCTTGAGCTGCAACGACGTGCTTGATCTTGTGTATATTTTCCATGGTTCTGCCCTGTTCACGGTTTGCATTCATGTCCATGTAATCATCTTTACCACTGGTTTTCTCCAATACTTGCTGTAAAGACTAAAAAACAACAGTTTGGTGAAGTAAGCACACTGAAAATTTTTATTCTTCCACCAACCATTAGAAAAACCAGAAAAATGCTTTTTGGAACTTTTAAAGAAAACATTCTTCTACAGTAAGTGAACATGCTTTGTATTTTGACAAAAAAGAAAAATTAGAGCTAGGTGTATTGTTAAAATGATGCAAAACTGTACATATGCAGACCAAAGCAAACTTAATGCTACACTATGCAATGGCAATTGAGGATTTTCTAATTTTTTTATTCATCCTTTTATTAACTTAGAAATGATATTCCTGAATAAGACTGATGGATGAGTAGTCCTAGCAATGTGTCCATACAATATAAACAATATCTTACACAGATTACAAAAATACATTGTTTTCATAAAAAATGATGGGGTTTGAGCATGAAATTAATGCATAATTATTACGTAAAGCGAAATAGGAAGAAAAGGACTTTCGCAAAGTCACTCATTCACTTGTTCGGATTGAATAACTATAATTGAATTTAAAGTTTTAATTTACATTACAGACTGGGCTTATCTACTAAAAAGTATTAATCAAAATTTATATTGATGAAAAAACATTTTCATTGAACAAATCAATTTCTGGACTTACTTTATATAAAAGATAACATAGCGTCCCCATCTCAGAGACTTCTAGATTGTCTGAAGCTGATGTGCTGGTGTGTGGTCATTGGCGGAGATTGTTGTCATGTGAGTTTTGACATAATTTCTTTTGTTGGGTATGTAATACATTGTTCCAAACAGCTGATAGATTATATTTAAGTACTCTGTGTCAACAAAACTCAGAAGTGTTTAGTCATCTTTGCACATCAGACCACGGTTTTTCTATGGAAAATGTGTGATCTTTGATACTGAAGAGGATTGACTTTCCCATGGTGTGAGAGACACGATCCATGAGAGAATTGAGTCCTCTAGCCTCAACAGACATGGAGGACTTAGATATAATCTATCAGCTGTTTAGAGCAAGGTATTATGTCACCAACTAAAGAAATTACGTCCCAAACCACGTGACAACAATCTTCATCAATGCCGACACGCTAGCACACCGGCTTCTGACGATCTGTAGAAGTCTTCGAAATGGGGACACTATTTATCATTTAAAAGTAAGTCCAGAAATTGATTTATTTTTGCTTTGCATGAAAACACAGTTTGACAAAAAAACACGTCCATTTTTCTTTCAATTAACTGATAATTTTGAAGCACCTATAAAGCCATCATCATTTTTCAGTGACTTCAGTGCTTATAAAGAACAGGCAGTTTGTTATTGTTCAAGATCAGGCTCTGCAAGCTTATCACGGCATGTCATCTTAAGCGGCAAGCCTGGTCTTGGTGAATAATTATTGCTTTTTGGACGAGTATGTGGGTTCATAGAAGGCACTTTAAAAGTCACGTGTTGATGAAATTTCTTCCTGAACTCAGTGACAACAAGTAGCCAACAATTAAAAAGTATCTACGTTGGTGTGCAAAGGATATACATTTTTTCAAGTACATGCCTGCTAACACCTTCCATGATTGCTCTAAGACTTTGTTCAAAGTGTTCAGGACGTCACTGTCTCCAACAGTACCAAACTTAAGTCATCAGAACTGAAAATTCCTTTGAATATTCAAATTGATTTCCAATCAAAATTATTTAATGAAAACGTATTAGCAGACATGTACAAAACTTACACATTCACAGCATTTCTGAGACAAACTGATTAAAACCAGTCCAACAGGAATGTAATTAACTTTGAAAAACCAGCTTCCACAAGTGCAGAAGGATGTCTGTTCTATTCTTGACATTTCAAATCCTCACTAGTAACTACCAGAAAGTTAACTTGCATGGCACAAGAATAATCAGTCAATCACTAAATATTGAAAATTCAAACTAAAATTCCAGTTGAAGTACCTTTTTCCAAACGGAGTCGCCAGACTTTGTTTGAGTCTTGCTTATGGATATTGTCTTAGTCTTTTGGTAGAACCATTGTTGCACATGCTTGGGCATGCTGCGCTCAGTATCATAAAGAAAGTCAACCTGCATTCGTATACGTGTCAGATAGGCAGACTGTGACACCTTTTCAATGTCTCCAACAGCAATACCCACCTGGTAAGGACAACATGAAGTAAAATGTAACATAAATGACTAGTGGCTAAACTGGTGGAGACAACATGAATATCAATGACTAGTGACCCACCTGGTATGAGACACTTACCCACCGTTAACCATGACTAAATGTTTACTTACGACTAAAATGTGACTAATATGTGACTGTAAGCAGTCATGACTAGAATAAGACTAAGACATCTTAAAATGTGATGGTGTAACTAAACTGTAACTAAATGATTAGCCATGGCTAGAATGTGACTAAAACATTTTGAGCTTGAAGGGGGTCACTTGTTTGCATATTGGCTTAGAACTTTGGGCAAGGTTGTATAAAGGGTGTCACTCACACACAGTTAGTCTTCCGAAATTGATCAACATGCAAGGTCAGAGAAAGCAGTTCTCCATGACTAGAATAATAGGTTTTTAGTAATGATTAGAGTTTAAGTCACGCCACAATTATGCAAATGAACTGACTACAGCTTTAGTCACTAAGTAATGATCAATTCATGACTAGAGGTTAAGTAATACATTGTTTCCATGAAGTCTTTACAACATCCATGCCAATTGGCTTACCTCAAAATCCAACTGCTCCCTAGTAGTTTGGTAATTGGCCCAATTATGTAGTTTACTCAACAGAGTTAATGAGGAACATATTATGGCAACATTAAACAAATGTTTTAGGCTGTAAAAGTCAAATTTTTGTCCAATTTTTAAAATTCAAAACCTAGTCATTGTGTACTTTCATGAACTATTCAAATTTACTCGCAAAACGAAAATTTAAAAATACTATTGCCACAACCAGTGTGCTTATGATGGGTCTGATTATCTAGAAAATGCTAGCATCAGCAGCCTAAGGCGATGTAATTAGTACAACAGCCGATGGTGTCTTTGATCAATGTGGCAGATTCCGAGGTACGCAAACCGTTCAAGTCGTCCGATGTCGACCAGTTAGAGTGTCGGCGTAGGATTCTTTTCATGCAAAGCAGCAACTGCTAACAAATGGCTTTGTATTGTAGGATATTAAAAACTAAAACTTGGACACATCTTAATTACTCAATTCAAAATTTGAGTTGTTTTTTTTCAAGACTTTAACAACAGGTTGTTTAGTCATGACTAGACAGTTTTAGTCACAGCACAATTATGCAAATAAAATTGACTAAAATGTGACTGAACCCATTCAAATAAACTGTATAGCAACATTTTAGTCAAAATGAATTTTTTCATGAGACAAAAATATGTCGGTAAAACACGACATACCCAGAGTAAGGGTATTTTAATCGAATCTAAATCAGTAAGGTCAAACACTCATCAAGAGGTTCATCAGACCTATATACAAGCAAACTCAAACACTTACCAAGAGGTTCATCAGACCTATATACAAGCAAATTGAAACACTTACCAAGAGGTTCATCAGAGCAACAGGAACCACTACAATGAAGAGACTTCCAAGAATGTGTGAGTCCAGGTACAGGTCATTTTGGGTGGCTGTGTCAATGAAGACTTTCTGAAACTCTATTTCACCCGTTGTGAAGGAGAAAGTGGCCATCAAGGAAATCCAGATGCTCTGAAATTCTTTCTGAAAAGGAATATTTGATGATTTAATATTTTGGGACCAGCCAGTCACTATAAAATTTTACAACATGCAGAAAACTTTGTTAGCACAATTATTTTTGTTTTTTGGTTAAAGAAGTCCATGTCAGAAAAAAACTAAGCCAGCCTGTCTGGTGCACGGAGATTTATTGTTGTTTGATGAAATCACACCATTCTCCTGGATTTTGATCTATTCAGTTCTGAAGACAAACTCGCCATTTTCTGTAAAAGTTTTTGTAATGATCTGGCTCAAGTAAATAGGTACCTTTAACAGATGACAAAATTTTCTGTTCACTTAATTTAATTCTTAAATAGTTTTGAGCTTCATATCAAATTGTATGTGCATTGTTCTTGTATTTTGTTTAAAGTGACTGATAAGCCCAGTGGGCCGAGTGTTCAAGTAACACTGGTCACTGCAATCTCAGTCTCTATTCATTTCTTCATACTTACGTCATGATAATAAATGACATCATTTGACAATCCTCATCTTGTTTTACTCTGCAACATAGCTCTTTGCATACCCCGGCAAAATAAATTACGATACAAGACATAATTGTACACAATACCCGAACGTTACGTATTTGAAAAAGATTTTCCTACAAGGTTGAAAATTGTCTTGAACATTTTGAGTGAGGAAAAATTACCTCAGTCTGTTGCACTTGAATGATTTTTAAGTATTTTATTTGCATGCTCTTAACTATGCTAATGTATAGCACAAACTAAATGACAATGCTATTTTAACATCATCTGCGCTAAACAAAGTGCAGTTGTATTCAATGACAACTTGTAAATGTGAAAACAAAAAATTCTGCAAATAGGTGAAATTTGCACTAATAAAATACCTTGGGGGCTCACGTAGCCCGCATCATGCAGTGTTATTTCTCAACACCATGTCACGATGCTTATTGGACAACGTTCAGTGATTTACAGCGGATCATTTTTGAAACAAAAATCATTTAAAAAATTTTTTGACAATTTTCAAATCTACTTCATATTCACATCATCACTATATGTTGAGTTTCTAACAATAATTTGACAAAGCAATGACAGAGATAAGGAATTAGCGTGCAAGGTCCACTTTAAGGTGATGAATAGAATGCTTACTCCAATATCAAAGAGCACCACACAGAATGCTGAAGCGAATGCAATACAAATCAAACACCACAGTAATGTCGCCTGCAAACATAAGAATCATCAGTCATTACAACAGTCACAGCGATTAAAAAACAGACATTACTAACTGTAGTAGGGTACATGTGATATTTACACACTCTCTGACCTCATTTGATCTTTCAACAAAAAATTAGCCTGTTTTGCAACTTTGTTATGCTGCCAGAGCGTATCAAATAAACAAAACATAATTATTAAGATTATGTAGAACCCTACAAAAATTTATTATTTTGCCCAACTTTGGAACCGTATCTCAGAAATGGCTTATCAGCTCTCCAAAGCGGACTTGTTTTCATTGAAAATGTTGCACTTTTGCATGAGGGGCTATCAAAAAATAGGACTTATGATTTTTATAAACAAAAATTAAAGTTGTCATGAAATAAAAACAGAACTATAATTACCTTGAACATTCGATTTTCTATATTATAAAAAATTTGGCCATGTTATCAATCCTGAAGTTTTGCTACGCATGCACCCTTTTTCTTGCAAAATCTTCCCAAAAATGCAAGGTCACGTGACCTACTTAGTGGCAGATAAAGTTAAAATACAAAATTTATACTTTCAGAAAACAGCTTTTCCTGACTTAACATCTAGTTTGTACACATTTGGCTCAACGTACAAACTTGTGGAAAAGGTCCTACATAACCTTAAGCAGTCTTTGACAGGTAATTATGACTCTCCACATTAAAATTTGTGAAACATAACAAGATCAGGTTATAACCCAGTGTTAACCAAGACCTTCTACTGCCTTGTGTGGCATTTAAAATCACGCAGTCAGCATCAACTGCAAAAAAAAAACAGTGGATAGGCATTTCAACTCGTGTTAAAAAATAATTCCCAAGTTATTATTACAATTTGTTTTCATCAAAGTTTAAATTAAAGTACCATTAACAGAAATGTTAAACAGATGATATCTGACCTTGAGTAAAGACTTGATCACCGTGGTAAACATAATGATGTATATACCAACAAAATCCATCCTGAAGGTTGAAAATAATGTTGTGACATTTAATATTGACTGAAACTGACATTGTCTCTCAATCAGTTGACAAATGCTTAAGCAATCCACAAAGTCAAAAAAGACAAAACGACCCAGTTTTCATTCTGAAAGATGCACTAGCTGTATACACTCTATGTCTTCATCATACAATGATTAACATTAATTGGTGTCTTTCTATGAAGCTGGCATGTACCACATTTACCTGAGTGGGATTATGTAATAGGTGGACAAATACAGTCACATTAAAGTGCACGTCACTATCAAGAATACTCAGCTCCCCAGACTGACACACCTCCTTAGGTACATGATAAGGTTGATCCAAGACAGGAATACAGCTATCCAGGCAATTCTCCATGGCACCACTGAGGTGGCTTTGTTCTGCATAAAGAACAGTAGCGTCATGCCCAACAGGATCATATGCAGCCAGTTCCATGGATCCAATAGAGAATCAAGTCCCTACAAGATAATTCAAAATGTCAATGATGAACACCTAAAGTTTATACAGTAATTGTGAAGTGGGAGAAAAGTACCAAATGTTTCACTTAAGACATAAAATATCTTAAGTCTTAAAAGACTTATGGTCACATTTCACGAAATAGAACCCAAAAGGTTCTCCCCGAGATGTACGCTGCACTTTGTGTAAAAGGCAACTTCCATCACCAGGCAGCCTCAGTCATGTATATAGTTCAGGAGACAGTCCATGGCCTACTACTCATCTTCAGTGGCCATTTTGATCAGATAAGAAGAGTTCTAAATATCCAGTTTTCATTAGAGACTAACTTGGCTGATACCAGATGGTCACTGTTGCATTGCCACACAATAGAATTTCATGTTTATAGATGGGTTTAAGGCAACAATTAAACAGGACAGATTCTTTCACAATCTGTTGCTGGTTAAAATATCTCATAGGGGAGAGAAGATACCTTGGCTACGAGAGCCCTTCAATAAGACCATTTACAACTGCATTCTCACAGCACATGCCAATGGAAGTACCAGTGGACCACCAAAAGTCACATATATTATTCATATGAACAAGGCTAAACCTGGGGTGCAATCATTAAGGCAAGTATCGCATGAGTTTGGTGAGATAATGCGACATTACAATAGTATGGCTCAAGATTTTGTTAGTATTTCACT
This sequence comes from Phoronis australis, assembly GCA_002633005.1. Taxonomy (NCBI): domain Eukaryota; kingdom Metazoa; phylum Phoronida; family Phoronidae; genus Phoronis; species Phoronis australis. Next base: position 122,818 of record NMRA01000257.1, read on the forward strand.
CATGATATCGGGATCATACACTTAGCAAAATGACTACCACTGAAAGTGAATAGATGGCTGCACAAGAATACTCACTTATAGCAAGAAGAAGATTGCATGTGCCAGAATGCTATATAATCAAACACTTATTCAAAGTACACTTAGCTGTTCCAAAAATGAACCTCTCTCAAAAGCAATGTGTATGAGACAAGTTGCACAATATGCAGGAAAACAACAATGCCAACATCACATGCCAGTTGACATTGCAGAACAATAGACGTGACATCAGGCAGCAGTCAGGCTTACACATGGATATCAAGTTTAAAGATTTTGTAACCGAGCTCAACTTTGTCAAAAGACCAAAAGCATGAAAATTTTGAGACATCCTGTTGAGAAAACAAATAAAGTTTGAGTCTAATACTGGAATAAAAACTTAAAAAAATTAGCGACATTGCATCTGCATCTCACGGACTTGAGCTTGGCTTTTGACGTTATCGTTGTTTTTGTCAAAGACAACCACAGAAAGTTCTGTGCTTCATTTTGTTTTAAACATGCAGCAATATAATTATGCACTCAAATAATCAAAAGAAGACAACAGTTGCAATAAAGCAGTTAGCTCATTACACTTACTCTAACAACGTTGGTGAATATCTTGCAAACAAGAGTAACACATATGAGCGACACCAACATCTTGTTGAAGATGAGAGTAAGACCATGTGGATCGTACTTGTCAATATTAACCAGCCACTGAAATACAAAATGCACTGTCATTATCAGTGGTGTCAGGACAATTCCTAGTATATGAGTGTTTGATTACTTTCTTCATAACTATTCACTGAATAACCTATCGAAGTGACTGCAAGAGCTCAATTTGCTGTGTCGAAAGACGAAGTATCACTCAATACATGCAAGTTACGGTAGACGTTCTTGAACATGGGACAATGTAAACACCAAAAAAATAGACAAATGACCTGGAATGCCCGTCCTGATGGCCAAGTGCACGGGAATTCGCCATCAGGGTAATCTATCTAGAATAACCTGCCATGAAGGATCATTACGCATCAGATTATGTTTGGCATGAGCGATATGTTGTATACAGGCATCTCGCTCAGGCACTGAACTAATGTCACAAGGGTAACGTCAATTTAAGATGTTGGTGCCTAGTTTGTTAGTAATTAAATGATAAATAACCAGAAGTTGAAATAATCAAATGCTCATTACAAGCACATTCCATTCAGAGCTTACTCAAAATCAAACAAGAAGCTGAAATGTTAACATATTATCTGAGACGCTGTGTAGTCGTAGAAAGGCAGGTATATATCCCAACTTGCAGATGGAAGGGCTTACACCTCGAGTGGAATGCGGACCTTCAAAACCCTGTACAAAATAACAACTAACAATTGTTGTAACGAGACTAGTATTAGGTCATTTGCCATCTAGGTTTCACAAATGCTGCTAAATTTTAAGTCCTGACATTGGCTTTCACATGGCCTGAGTGAACCAAATGTCAGTTTACTTAGTGTGTCACCGATTCACACTATACATATGGTTCGACTGTGGGCTCAAATGTTAACCAAATGTAGAAACCATGCTATTAAAACATCAAACTTGCCATTAAAGTTACTTTTGTTGAGGAACCTGACAAAATGAAATTCCACTATTCAAATTTCCCAAACTGAAGAATTGTTGTCTTACTTTTTGTTGAGCAGATGTAATTTTAATGTCTTGGTTCAACCACAGTAAGCCTTTTGATTAGTGGTTTAATTGAAACCGTCTATAAATTCCTTAACATTGTCTCTGTTTCATCAACTTTGTTTACCGTAACAAAATAACATTTCAGTCCATGGTTTTGCACTCGTTTGTTCAATAACATTGTGTTTGTGTGTGTAGTATATTATTGCGATCTTGTTACAAACTGTTATGAACGCTTGAAGTATACTGTGTTAAAGTGATTTGAACTTCAAGTTCATAGTACGGTAATCTCAGTTGTATTAATGAGCTACTGACAACAAAGACTTGAAGTAAACAACTTGATACAACTCTGCTTTCCCCCGAGACACAATCATGTTGGTAACACATAATGTTGGCTTAATGAGACACCTAAAAACAATTCATTGATGCCTAACGGCTCTTTGAACACCATCAACTAACAATGAGATTCTGTGAGATGACACATAGTTGGTTTCAAAGACATAATGCAGTCCATAACAATCAGTACTCACTTTGCCATCATGCTTTAAGGCGTCATCCGACTTTTTGATTTCTCGTATAGGCGTCGTTATTACCAAGTAGGTGTTTAACATACCAAGGAATAGGATAAAGTTGACGAATGTGATACTATACGCCACTCGGCCAAAACTTTGCCTTCAATGAATTGATAAAAGTTAGAATTTTTTAAACTAACTTTATTTCATTAGCAAAGCCCCTTTTTTGTACTTTTGGAGAAATTAGTTACGTGCGTGTATGGATGACTGGGGTCAAGAAAATGGGTTCAACTGGAATTCCTCAAAGACCAGGGTCATTTGGAGCAAGGAAGTTTAACAACAGGACCCTCAACCACCTGAGGAGAAAGGTGTTCATGCCTTCTGGAGGGAGTTTTTCAGGAGGGGAAATCCCCTTCCGGTCACCACAAATGTTACCCTTCTCCCTTCCTAGTCATCACTAAGTCAACACCCCTGGCATTGTTTCACGTGGCCACAACTAAGGTTTTGTGTTTGTTTCGAAGCATTGCGCTACACACTACTTAGACCAGACCATCCAGATCATGTGGTAATTCAATATGCAATTGTACTAGCCTTAGAAGAAGGGGTGTCGCGCAGTGAACCCAGCACTCTCATGTGCGACTTTCTCTGCTCAATACTAAGTGAACACACCTGACTGTATATAATCCAAATTCTGTCCTCCACATCAATTAGGCTCTAAACTGGTAGGTAAACACTTTGAAGACATGACTGTGAAGGGTAGGTTTGATTTTTGCACCTGAATCTGAGAGTGTGTGTGATGAGTGATTCTAACGTTTTCAATGTCAGCGAGACATGTTGTTCAATGTTTGGTGCCGTGATAACTCTCTAGTACCCTCTACGACTGAGGATAGTAAGCCGATGATGCCAAATGGCACATACCCAATTAGAAAGTAACCTGTCAAAACAACTTTGACAAAAATAGGAGGAATGTAATTCTTTAATTCTTCCAGAACCATAGTCTCTCATAGTTTATCAAAATTCCGCACATTCAGGGAGTTTCACCACAGCAGAAAAGCCATTTGCTTCTCTCTACTGAACTCAACGAATGATGGCCAGTGGAAATTAATTGCTTACCATTTGTTCTTCAATGCTGTTTGTGCCAAGGTATGAGACAGAAGTTCCTCACGTTTGTATTGCACCATTGTCTACAATACATAAAGCTTGATAGTTAATGACCAATACAGTATGTGTTACATGAACTTCAACTAATTGTGCAAAGCATTTAACCACCATTATAGTGTGAATCACTTATCTTTACAAACACATTGAGAAGCACTCATTTATCTAACAGGCAATGTCACCTTTCACTCCTTATTATCATGAATGATTGATATCTGTATGATGACGAACAGCTGGATGGCAAACAAACAGTGGTTACAAACAACATCAACTTTAAAAACCACTGGCAGCTATTTTTATATGGAGTACACTGTTTTCCTAGAATTAAGGACACTTTAATAAGTTAGAGCTATCGTAATCCTTAAACGAAATTAGCATGATTTTGTTTCAAGTTCCCTGGTACTTTTTACCTAATCTAGTTGCTGGTGCATGTAGTTTCAAGCAGATATGTTTAACACATGACAGTGGTGTCTATTTTGTTGCATTGATGGACACTAGCTTATTAAACTCTTACTCTTATTTTGAAAATGAGAGACTACCAAGAGAAGATCATTTCCCACACCGTCGGGTCAGAAAACTATGAAAGGATATCTATTGAATACTGCTAATCGGTTGCATTGAGAATGACATCCATAGGTTGAAGATAATGAAGTCTTTGCTGAAAAATCTGTGTTGAGCAAGCAGCTCACGCTTTTCTCTTGTGGTTTATTTCGATGTCTCTTCGATTCCTCCTCCTTGCGGTTCTGATAAGGACACACAGGAAGCTTGAGCGAGTATTAAATAAATAAACAATGCTGCCAAAAATTCTGCACACAAGAAAGGATGCTGCCAAACTACTCTTTGTTTAAACTGTAACCAGCTACCGTGAGTCCCAAATACTTCTGTGTCCTGCAACAGACATCATCAGGGGGAGGATCGATGTACTCAAAGTTGAAGGTCACCTGGAATAGAATTAAACTACTTAATTAGGATTGGCCCATCAATCAAGTTTGTAAAAGCAAATCCATTGTTCAAAACATGTGAGGATAAGGTATTAACTTTTTCAGAATTACCTGCCTGAGTCACAAATGTAGTACAATAGTCGTATAAAAAAACTACCTGCATCCTTAACCAACTTGAAGTTACGTGTACCCCTATTTCACAAAACATACAATAGAACACATTGGTGCAAACTATGGAAAATCCAGACACTGTTTTTGAGCACTTTTAACAAAGTTTTTATACAGTAACTTTGGTGAATACTGGTGAAAGGACTTTGTTCCTATCAATGTTCAAAAATGACGTTTTTGCCACAAGAATAACATTGTGATTGACAGGAATAGACTTGCCTGATTTCCTAGTTTTAGAAAATATATACTTTTCTGAAATGACAGCCGCTAGTTACTTTTTAATAGATATTTCAAGAGTAAGACATTTCAACTAGGGGTACACTACCTTTAATGTAAATCGAAATAAATGATCAGAATAAAAGGCTGCTTAATTCACCATACCTCTGTACCATCATCATTGACTTCAACACAGTTGTTGAAGATGACCTCAGCACCCTCTGGTGTGTATCGGATGAGATTCCTCATCGGTGAAAACCCGTCACCGTCCCGCACTGACATGGTCTCTTTCCAACTAGAATGCAATGTACTTAAATTCAACATAACACCCGGACCATGACATGCAAGATAAATTAGACAACATTAAAAAAGATCAGTGAGTTGTGTGGTTAGAACAATTTATTATGCAAATGCAATCATACTGCATGGCCATCAGCAACTGCAACAAGATTTGTTTACCGACAATTAGTAGATTAAGGTTGTAATAGGACCCTAAACAACAGCCAAACTTGGCAAATTTTGGAACATCATACATCACAAATGTCTTATCGCATTTATATGAAACTTTTGGATGCCATGCATTATGACCGTTCTCCAAAACCCAAGGCAATTTTTCAAAGTTTTCACTTTTGCATGAGGGGCTATCAATCAATAGAATTTTTACGATTTCATGAAAAACTCTGACAAAAAAGTTGCATAAAACGAAAATGTAATGATAATTTTAACTGTAACTGCAGCCTTTTTGAGACGTACTCTTGAAATTTATGTCAATCAAAATTTGGTGATATTACTGATACCAAAGTTTTGCTATGGACGTACCTTCCTTTTTTGATAAGTTTTACTAAGAAGACATGCCATTGGTCATGTGACCCAATTATTAGAAGATTGGTTTCAACTCAAAAATCAAATTCTACAGGTTTCCTACATTAACATCAAAATGTAATTTAATTACTTTCACTGAGACAGTAAAAATCTACAATTGGATAATGCAAGATATTTGACACTGATTAGGTCATACTCATAACATTAAGAGTCAGAGTAACACATTTTATAATAATGTACCTGCTGTGTTTCAACATGGTGACCACAGCTTCGGTCATCTGACTAAACACAGCCCTGTCCAGTGGTGTCTCATCTAAGATGTTCTTACTCTTGACATTAGCACTGTGATCCAACAACAGTTGTACCACCTCACTCTGACCCTGTTGACAGGCATGATGCAAAGCCGTGTTCTACAACCAATCACAGTTTACCGTCGACTATGTTAAACATCTCTACAGCAACGACACATTAGTTTGGACATTTAGAATGCAAAGAATAAACATTGCCAGAATCCCAACTGATTACTTTCTTCCCTAATCTCCAAAATAACCTTCAAAGAAAACCTCAGACATATCTGCAATGACGTGAAACTGCCAAGTGCCAACCATCTCCTCTAGTGATGTGGGGTTCCCCAGCAAAGATCAGCTATGTACGTCATATGTCACTGACTACATGAAGTGGCAATAATAATAGTACCTACACACTACACCAGGTGGCAGTACAGGCAAGTCAAAGGCTAATGGTTTTTACTGCTCTGCATTAGTTATACTTGAAAAATTCGAATGTAAATCGTGCGCGCACCCAGCCTAAAAAATGGGAGGGGCTCGAATTTTTGAGAATCTGGACCTTTTACTAAACAAGGATACGTTCAGAGCTATGAATTGTGCACTCACTGAATTTTGGTAGTTCCTGCCATTTTAGTGGACTTCTGTCTTTTGTCTCATATTCTTTTAATTTCCGAATTTTTGTTTCTCTGAGGCAGATATTTTTGGCCACTTCACCAAATGGGAAGGTGCACGCATGTAAATTAAATTATTCAGTCTTGTTCTGCTGTATCCAAGTATAATGTACCACAGGTCTTTCAGTAGCAGTGTTCTCTGTATACCTTATTTTTGTCAGTAGCATTTATCATGGGATTGTGTTCCAGTAATTCTTTCACAGTTGCTGGGTGGCCATGTTTGGCAGCGACCATCAGGGGGGTCAAATAATTTTCATTTCTGAAAGTACCATGTCATAAACAAAAGACAACAGATCACTAACCATCAGAAGGTAAGTCAAGTACAAAACAAGCAAAAAGAAAACAGACAATATACCACGTATGCGCCAGTTTCGTCTGTAGATACTTTTCAACTCAATTGTGGCAGCCGCAGAAAATGAGGCGTCATGACCCATTTGTTATCAAAATCCTCTGATGCCGCCATAGTGTTCTATAGAGTAACCAAGCACACTTGTCTGGTCTAATTTCCATTATACGTGTAGGTGGTGCACTTAAATGGCACGGTGCCAAAAACCTTGTTATACAGTGTAATTGCTCAAGTAGTAACACGTTTGATGACACATCGACAATTATGAAATGTTTTGCTAACACCAAATTTTGTTTTTCAGTGAATACCTCAATTTGTTTAACACCAATAGAAATCTGACACCTCAGTCATCGCAAAATCATAACCACGAACAAAAAAAATGGTAACCAGTTTACAAAACACATGCAGAGGATCAATGTTTGTCTTATGAGAAAAAGATTGGCATCCTCATGAACATTTTAAAGCAGTTGTACACTTTGCATGCATGACCACCCTAACAATTAATTCAAGCCAGTAAAATGTGCTACACGCAGGCCATTGGAACGTCATGACGTTTGATTCACCCATCAAGTAATAATACTATTCTTCATACACTCCAAATTATTGATAAATAACTTCACAAGAAGAAGGCCAGTGTAAGACTTAAGGTCAGCATGATGGTGCTGAGAACAATGGAACAGGCATCAACAATGAATTTAGCCAAAATCAAGTTTTGTAATGCATAACTTTTTATCTAATGCAACTTCCGTTAGAAAGATTGACTCTCATGTGTAGAAGTGTGACAACAGGACAGTTTCATAACAACAGCATATCAGTCAATGGGGTTTGTGGCACCGTGCATCATTTAAAGATATCACAAGGCTTAAATATGATTAACTTGATCCAATCCATAAGAATAGTGAATAACTTTTCACTTTACTTGTAATGACCTGTCATGAGGGAAGACTACTTAGGTATGGAATATTGCTTGACTTCAGCCATGGTCATGTGACATGGAATAACAGGTTATTTTGTGCTGTAATGTTTACAGATTTCTGACAAATCCACATCGCAGCAGTTAGACTAATAAAATGCAAACAACAAAAAATTATGCCAAAGATTACAATACTTCATCAATACAAAATGTTCCTCAGTGTCTAAATTACACGTAGCAATGAGCGAAAATTAGCAGTTAAACCTAATTGATAATTATATAAATTAGTATCAATACAAGACAATTCATTCAGGTCACCTTGAGCACAAGCTGGCCCCATAAGCCAGTAACAATGTGACGCAGGCGTCATGGCCACTCTTACAAGCCAAGAGGAGGGGTGTGTTCCCGTCAATATCATCATGGTTCAACTCTGTCAAGTTATGTTGTAAAAGCACTTCCACACATTCATCTTTACCATTTCTATGAAAAGAACATGGTTACACCATGGTTATGACTTTTAACATTTCATTGTACTCGCTGCCTCTGGCCCAGTAACATCAAAAACTTCCGGCTCGGTAAGAATGAGGACTGTTGGTGATATCAGTGTCAAATCAAATGTGGCCACCTACTAACCAGCACAGTTCACTATTGGTTGGCTATACATTAATCACTTGAGGCATATTGCTTCAGAGTGTAAGCACATGAGCTGCATATGGTAGTACAAGCAATGTTCTCAATGTGAATGTAATGCTTTGTACACAACTACCAATTATTACAAGACTTCAAACAGACTCACTCTGCAGCCATGTGTAATGGTAGTACAAGCAATGTTCTCAATGTGTATGTAATGCTTTGTACACAACTACCAAATTACAAGACTTCAAACAGACTCACTCTGCAGCCAGGTGTAATGGAGTCTTCTCCTCTTCATCTCTAGCCTGCGGTAATGCCCCATATTCTAACAAGGTCTGTACGAGCACATGCTGACCAGTCAAAGCAGCATAGTGCAAGGCAGTTTGTCCAGATTTGTCAACGGATTCACGTATGTCATGTGAAGGGTGCTAATTAAAAAACGATCATGATTTTACATCTCAGCCAAGCATGTCTGACATACAATGAATCAGAACAACTGTACAGTAGAACAGAGTGAGCTTTTGATTTTGATCAATAGGTTTATTCTTAGCAAAAAATTTAAAACTGTTCATCAACCATGCAATTACTTCAGCAGCAACAATAGCCAAATTTGTGTTTACAGAACTTGGTGCAAGCCAAAAAAGACAGACCAGGAGAGCTTCATGGGCGAGCAGGACCACTGTGTCATAATTCTCGCTTTCCACAGCCAAATGCAGGCACGTTCTGTTGCTGTCATCACAGCTGGTCAGGCTAGCACCCCTCTCAAGAAGAAACTCAACAGAGATGGTCTGTCCTCTCTGGGCAGCGCAGAGTAGTGGGGTAAAAGAGAAGATATCAACAGCCTCAAGGTCAGCTTCAGCTTTTAGCAGGACATCCATAACATGAAGGCAGCCAAATACTGCAGCTCTGTAATGACAAAACGCAATAGTCTCTTGAAGAGAAACTATACACGGACAATTTTTAGCAATGATAATGTCACTAATTAAAGAGAACAACAGCTCCCAGAAATGATAACCCACAGCCTTACTTGATGAGAAACAAACTTGCCAATTCTCAGAAAGGACAACCCATAACAGTTACATGATCAGAAACAAACACACCAATTCTCAGAATGGATAACGCACAGCAATCATTTGAAAAGAAACACAGAAGCTCTCAGCAATAACGTGTAGAAGTCATATGAAGTGAAAGCAACAACAATAACCAATAACACGTTCAGTCACCTTATCAAACAAACACAGCAAATCTCATTCAACAAACTGAGAGGATTGTAAAAAATAATGACACATAACTGGGCTGTCCCGGATTACATGGCAATAAAATTCTCCTTTGTCCCGGAGATAAGAAAGAGTGTGACCTCGTATTGGAAATCAGGCACATGTGGCCTCATTGATGTCAGGAAGGCAAAGAAGTTCACATCACACATCTACGGGACTTGTCCAGCTTATCAAACTTTCTCACGTCGGAGTTGCAGCCTATAGCACTGCAGTAATACTTTATTAGCATNACTGAGAGGATTGTAAAAAATACTGACACACAACTGGGCTGTCCCGGATTACATGGCGATAAAATTCTCCTTTGTCCCGGAGATAAGAAAGAGTGTGACCTCGTATTGGAAATCAGGCACATGTGGCCTCATTGATGTCAGGAAGGCAAAGAAGTTCACATCACACATCTACGGGACTTGTCCAGCTTATCAAACTTTCTCACGTCGGAGTTGCAGCCTATAGCACTGCAGTAATACTTTATTAGCATTGGAAGGACAAATAGAGTACCAAAAAAAAACTTTAATCAGACAACAACAACAGATAACATATGAAATGAATGTGCCTGACGGATGTTTACAGCATTGTGGGTAAATACAGCTAGATTCACGTGTCATTGTGCAATCTTGGACAGCCCTATTGTCACCTGAAGGGAACCACAAAAATTCAGTCTCTGCAATTATAACATACATCAATCCCTTGAAGGTACAACTAATTAAGAAGCTATGTTCTAACAACATACTCCCACTACTTGACACGAACCAAACAGAAATGACATGACAAATCAAAGTGTTGAAGACAATTTAAGCGTGATACAACAAGATAGCTTTGACATGGAGACAGCTACCATATTAACAGAGCACCTATAACAAGCAGGTCAAACAATATAATGGAAGGAGGTCTTGCCTGTGTAGAGGTGTCATATATTCATTGTCCATAGCATCGATGTCTGCCTGATAAGCCAACAACTCACTTGTTATGGCTGCGTAGTCATGAGTGGCAGCAATATGCAATGGCCTCCAATTGTTGTGCTGGTTGTGAAAATAAGAAACAATCAATTTGTAGTCTACCAACCTTATGAAATTATTTAGTGAGAGGGACCAGTTTTAATCACTGGTGATAGAGCCGCCAACATCTGCAGATAACTCAGTGGTCACACAGAACTTACTCAACACCATCCAAGGCTATTAAGGTCCAAAGCACTGTTTCAAATAATAATAGTAATACTACAGAGGCCCACCTTTTACAAACACTTCTCTATACACTGACTTCTTGCAACTCTTTTAGCTTAGAGCCCTGTAAATAGTCCAGCAATGGCTCAACATGTGTTTTAAAACAAGAGTGCCTGTCATGGCAACCCACTGTTGTGATGCCCATTGGTTTGCATCCTGTGCAGACTCACTCAATTATTGTGCCATTTGGCCTCGTCCACAAAGCAATGTGAAAGGAGTCTATTGCCATACTACATTGATGGTTACCATGGCAATGCCAATGGCAGTTGAAACACTCTGCAAACATTCCACCTCAGCTGACTACAACTTTCAAAAGCTGAAGCAATGTGTCACTCGCGCTGCTTAACTTTATCGTAAACGACTATCTTTCTCACCTTTTTATTGTTCACATTTGCCTGGTTATCCAGCAGTAGCTTGACTATGTCCTTCACACCATTCTCAACAGCTGCATGGAGGGCAGCCTGGCCCTCATCATCCTCCCTGTTGACATAGTCTTCCTTCATCTGTCTGTTGTCAGCTGAGGAGAAATAACAACACGTTAATGACATTGATACTTAAAGTGGCATAGAATGTGAAAAACAGACTAAGTTGCATTGTTCAAAGTGGTTCTCTGCCACTGAAACAATGACAGTCAAAATATTCACCAGGCCTTTTCACGGTTTGTTTGTTGAGATTTTAAATTTCTGTTGGTTTCAAAGCATTTACCTTTAGTTTCAAATTTCAAAAAAAAACGATCTGTCAACTGCTCTTCACTTCATCGATTTCTCTCACAAGATAAAGCATGTCTCCATATTTGGTATGACAGGACATGAATGTTGCACATTTCCCTTACGTGGAAAATGTAACCCGTGACCTTTGACCTTTGATAAAAACAAAACAGTCGATTTCAAGCAGCAGTCAGCACACATGAGTGAGACTTCTTTGAGCGCCTCAGCGCATATATATTATCAAGGGTGAAGAATTTGAATACTGGATTGGGGTGAAAAAGTTCTGATCATATTTTGTGTATGTGTTTTATAAATTAGTGAATCTGACGGCTTTTTCTAGAATTTCTTGCAATATTCAAAGCGAAAAACTCTTACGTTACCATCCCCAAAAAATAGATTCCCCACGATCTGTTTTGAAGGTATTTTTTTATGAGTTTTCGCAGAAATTTAATGCACATAACAAATTGTGCACTTTTTAAGAAGTGATCATGGAGTTCACAATAGTTGGACCCAAAACTGAAGAGGCGCAGTAGCCCTAATGAATGCTGTTAGCTATTAAGACCAAAACATGATCAAAACCTGGGGATTACGTGATAACAAAACCTGGACATTGCGCAGCCTCAAAATGTGACACCCATCACAGTAACGAGATAGGTAATAAAGGAATGACCCACCTTCCACTAGCAGACACCTGACTATATCAGTATGGCCATGTCCGGCTGCAACAATTAGAGGAGTTTTGCCAGACAAGTCTTCCAACTCTATGTTAGCATAGTAGTTCAGCTGAAATGAGTACCAGAATCATGTCTATCAACAGGCAGTACAGCCAACAGGAAATTATTTCAAATTCCATAAAGTTTTACTGCACACATTGTTGGTCTTCAATCAAGTCAGGAGATAAAACAAAGATTACACTAAAAAAAAACGCCATGCTCGATGCTTCCTTGAGTTTGCTTCAAATGGGGAATGACATTATTTGATTAAAATTTTTGCCAACAACCGCTAAACGTGTTCCATATTAATATAAGCCATGTTTATACTTATTGCAATGGGCACAACCGCAGTTGCATTTTAATGTTAACAATAACTGAAAACACAATTCTATTAACAATTTGCCTTTAGTTACCAAGACATGTTCAAGTGTAACATCATGATGAGATCTTTAAAGTGTATCTTTCACTTTGCGTTACCCAATAAGCCACTTATATTGAAAACCAGTGCACATGGCACTCAATGTTAAAATGCTCTTACTAATGTCTGGACGATGTCCATATTTTTCTGGAGACAAGCATCATGTAATGGGGTACATCTGTCATTATCTACTGGAGACACATGGCAGCCAGAGTCCAGTAACAGCTGCAAAATACTCAGATAAGTTAACCACAGTTCAAACACAGTTAAAATAAACCTGCTTAAAAATAAATCTGCTTAAATTAGTTCTTTACGCCACTGTTCTCAGCATTTATGAAATTATACGATATGTCTGGGCCAAGGTCTTTGATGTTGTAAGCAAACTTACAGTTAGGATCAATTATGTTGGAAAGTTTCACTGCCCTGCATGCAAAGTAGTCAAATCATCTATAATTCTGGGCAGCTGTTGTACGGAGAAAAAGTGTATCGACCATCAAATGTCAAGTGGCTATAGCTGCACTAAATAGCACTAAATAGCACTAAAATTAACTCTTTCCTTTCCCTATTACCAAACTTGCTCCACACCCAAAACCCGTAAGAACAGCATGACTTACCTGTACAAGATCTATCTGTCCCCTGCGTGCTGCGATGTGTAGTGGTGTCTTTCCTCTGTTGTCTGTCACATTTGGGTCAGCAGAAGCTTTGAGAAGGCTGACAGCAGCGGCATTTGCTTTGTACTTGCAGGCAATGTGTAGAGGTGTGCAGCGGTCCGCTCCCTCTATGTTGGGATTAGCACCTTTTGAAAGCATTAGATCAAGTGCACCGTGCCTGAAATTTAGTGTTCACCTCATCGGAGCGGGAAAGGCTGTTAGTTATTAAAACTATTCTGGTTAGCAATTATGACTGGTTAACACTTTAGTATATATGGTTGTAGGTACCATATGCTTTTGTAAATGAGTTTACAAAATCAAAAATAAAAATCAGTGACTTTGAGTGACCATTCAGAAAATTGCTTTCAGTGATCCAAACAATTACTCCCAATTTTTAATCTGTTTTAATGTATAACAAACAAAAGACTGATCTGCACAAACATCCTAAAAAAAACAATTAAACGTACCGATTATGTTTTGCTGCATAATGTAAACAAGAAAATCCACCATTGTCAAGGTCAGTAGCATGTGAAGGTTTCACTTTCATATAGTCCTCAACAACAGGCAAATTTCCATCCCGAACTGCCTACAAACATTAGTGAATTTTGTATTATAAAATTGCAAACATTAAGCCTGGCCAGCACGCCACCTGTTGGCCACATTTATACATTCACTAATATATATATAAAATGAATATATACTTAGTAAATACAACTTTACACAGCTGTCCTAATGAATTTACTAAGCAAATGCATAACTTGGTATCTACTAAAAATGGGAGTGGAATTGTCAACTATCTGATCACAAACATAACCAGTCAAACCCTTCTTGGTTCAAGTATTAATTGTCAATTAGGAAAACAATGAAACTTCAAATTGTGGGGAGCGCAACAATAATTTTTTTTTTACGTTTACTTAATCATAGAATGCCACGTTGCTGACATTCATTCCAACCTTGTACAGACATTACATCCCATATTCATCTCCTCATTCTCTTCCTTCCCCTTTTTCCCATTCATCATTAACACACGCCCTGTCGGTAGTTTCCACTGTCTCTATGTTATCCTGCACGATCTATTTTTATTACGTAGCGAAATGAGTTTTATTTGGCGGAATGAAATTTCTCCAAGTGTGTTGTTTTGTTGTGAAGTTTGGTTTTTTGTTTGGTACGCATACTGCAAGTCACATTCTTTGTCCAATCGATGAGAAACTCACATAGAATATATCTCGTTAAAATATCGGGGCCTATTGTTTTGGAGTGAAACACTGGTACAAAGGTGGTGCTGTGACAGAACTCTAGCTCTGCAGTCTGTTGACAGATTTTTCTGCAATTTGGTCAATGGCTACCACTCTCGAGTTATTTGAAATCAATGTGATGTTAATGATGACGGCAATGGTGGCCATGATCAAGTTGTCATTTTCAGCATTATTGGTCGGCAGCATCATCGTCCTTGCCTTGGGTGGCATGGGCGTTGCATAGCCTGATTGTCATCAATGTCACGGGTGTTGGGTGGCCTGATTGTCATCAGTGGGTGTTGGGTGGCCTGATTGTCATCAGTGTTATGGGCGTTGGGTGTTCTGATTGTAATCATTGTCATGGGCGTTGCGTGGCCTGATTGCCATCAATTTCACGGGTGTTGGGTGGCCTGATTGTCATCAGTGTTATGGGTGTTGGGTGGCCTGATTGTTATCAGTTTCATGGGTGTCCGGTTGCCTGATTGTCATCAGTGTCATGGGCATCGGGTGGCCCGAATGTCATCAGTGTCATGGGTGTTGGATGGTGTGATTGTTATTCAGTGTCATGGACATTGGGTGCCCTGATTGTCGTCAGTGGCATTGATTGGCATCATTGGTTTTAGCTACGGTTTCATGTCCACGGACATTGTTTATGTGTCCCTTCATACTTGCTGTCGGTGCATCAGCACTAGAAGTACTGGAGGTGATGTTGCCTGCTGGCGGCACTGTTGTCAATGGTGTCAAAGTTTTGATTGTCATACTCCCTTGAGTCTCTGCCTCAGTCAATTTCTAATTATACACCAGAATGGTGGTGCTTTTGAACCATATTTTATTTGAACGGATTTATTCAAATTATGGGATGCGAGTCTGGAAAATTTGTCCCACGGTTTTGTATCAGCTGGTACTGGACTTGGGCTCAGAGGATCATCACTGAAATTATATGGCGTGAAGTAACCGCCACAGAATTGTGGCCACCATTTGTTGTTAATTAACATACAACACCACATACCGTACATACATAAACGTATACATGTTGTAGCCACCCTTTGTTGTTAACATACAACACCATATATATACATATACATATATATATATATATATACCTATATGTACACATATGCACCTCAAACCATCAACAACCTTTCATACCTTAAGCATGCTTGAAGACGGCAAAGAATCATCAGCAACTATAGATGGAAGTCTGTCATACTTCACACTGGCCAACATTGCTGTCAAGCCAACTGAATGAAAAGTCAAATTCTGTCCATGGGAAATTCTGGGTCTCGACATTTTGTCTGTAAAAAAGGAAATGATTAACTTATTGAACAAGTGTCGGGACATGGGTCTAATTGCAATGTTCAGAAAAATTCAACTCCATTTACAGACAAAGCCTTTGTATATAGTTTCACATCACGCAAATAAGTTGTATGTTAAGATGGTGCCAATGGCCACATACTGCAGAAATTGTAGACAAAATTAAAAAAGAGATTTGCATGTGAGCAGGTGACGTGAGATTACAGCTATAGTGGATGGCACAAAACAATAACCACTTATTATAATTTGACCAACTGCCAGAAGGCAATTGCTTATGCAGAACGAACAACTGTGGACGAAACACTAAGGCTTATTGAGAGCTAAATAGAATGAGCGATACCAGAACAAAATGGCAGATGGCAGAGAGAGAGGGCGCTGACTACAGCGAAACGACATCTGGCAGATTGGCGTGACTTCTCATTCTCCACAAAAACATAAACTAACAACAGATGAGTAGGCTACTAAGCATGAGGAAACTTTAACTGTCCTTAGCTAAGTAGGTAATCCTGTAAATACGAGGGTGGGTGGTGAGAACGTTTCGGTCGACAACAGGCATTGGCCTCTTTGAGAGCGGGTTGGGCATCAGAGCAAGCGTGCCAAAGCAATTATCCACCCTTTCGCAAGGCCCTGATCGATCACTGTTTGAGCGTTTACTTCGACCTTTTCTATCATCTATAGACTACATGCAGTGAGTAGGCCTACCCCTCGGCCCCGGACAGCCGACTGTCAGCGGAGGATTGAGTCCAATGTAACTACTGCATATTTCGATTTCGGCTTCATGAGTTCCACTCGCTTTCGTTGGCCGTGGGGCAGTACCAAAGTCATTCCAGTCACAACTGAAGCCTGAATTTTCGAGTGGTAGGCGTTTTCACTGTTCACAATCACAGTCAGTCAACTTGTTGAAGACGAGTTTCACCACACGTGCAGTGAGTTTTCACATTGATTTCTGTTTACAGCTACCGCAAGCACTTTAAGTCACTCTGTATTTGTAAAAAGTTAAATAAAAAGCTTACATGGGGTGATACTGGCGACTTTTAGCAACAACTGAAGAAATCTTTGCCTTTGACAGGTTTTCAGTCGAGCGCAGCGTCTGCAGCTGTTTTGTGATTTCCTATAGTTACCAAATTGACCACTAGGGGGCTAGTACATGTGCCGTAAATTTCCGAAAGAGCACGACTCTTGTCGGTCTCCCCTGAACCAAATTGCCGCCTGAGTGAGTGAAGAGTAAAAAGTAAAAGTTTTACTTAAACCTCGGGGGTGAAGTACAACAAACCGTTACCACAGATGTTATTAACCGACAAAGATATTAATAAAAATATAAACAACTAGAATTCTATATACGACATTTCAGTCTTACGATTTACAACAGGAGTCCTCCCGCGGCCGGGATGCCGCGCCGGCGCGGCCTTCAAGTTTCCAAGTCAGAGTTCGACATATTGGCGCATGCGCCTACGTTTCGCATATAAGCCCAAATAATGTCAAGTGCATAGGCCCATACATTAATTATACATAGGCGTACGAATGATGAGCGAGTGACGGGGGGGGGGGGGGGNTTGCCGGGGGACCGGTGCCCCGCCCCCTGATCCCTCCCCGCAACCATGAAATCTTTCCTACTCTGCAATGTTGGGCGCACCCATTTGACTACCGTTATGCATCCTGATGACATTTTTTTATATTTGTGTTACGTCCCTGCATGGTGTCACTGATCAGGCGCAGTACGGTGTGACGACCGGGTGCTCAGACCCCGTCCCGGCCGTGTGGGTTCGACTCCCACTGGACCACATTGCTTTTAGCCCCTTGAGTCAAGTTTCTGGGTCCTCAGCTCGGTTTTACTGAACTATATATTAATAAAGCATAAAAAATGGTTCCAGGTGATCGTGCAATAGGCCGCGGCCCGGCCGCGGGCCTGCCATGCCATAGTGCGCACGTCCTCTTATAGTGGTAGGCAAGTAGACCGAGTGCAATACGTGTCACGTTAAGCGTTTTTAAATTTTCTTAACAATCAGAACACAACTGCCAGAGTGGGGCATAAAAGTTATTGTCCGGCGAGCCAGATATGTCGAGGTGTTTGTGAGGTTATTTCGTTGTTGTTACCAAAAACTGTAAACTTACATTATGGGTGGTAGGCCTACAGCTGGTGTCATTTTAGTGCTCTCGCTTCAGTTGTGGCCTAAATGTAACGTTGAATATTGTCGGCCTTAGCAAAGTTAGTAACAGTCCATTTTGTTGCTCATTGTTGAAGTTTATCTAGGTCGTATTCAGTTGAAAATGGAATATTGATTTTTTGAGAATGGGTAAAAAATTAATGTATCATCGGCGTAGATATTTTTTGCGCTGTCTGCGTCAGGATTATCGTAAGTTGACAAGGAAGAGAAGAGGACCCGCGAAGAGGGGGGATACAGTACTCCCCAATAAACCCCTAGAGACGTAATAACCCGGGGCACTACGGTACGTGTTCCAATAAGGTGTGAGAGTGATGAAACATTCGTCTCACTGACCACAGGAATTAGCCAAGACATTGTCCGCACAGGACTCCCAGTTTTGTATGAAAAATCTTTGTTGCAGTATACGTTTCGTCTACACTATAACTTTGTGTTCGTACTCAGTAAGTACTTCGTAAAAGTCCGGAAAATGTGTTTTGCACGGATTTTCTGGAACAAATTTGTTCAGAAGAAAAGCTGTGTCTAGAAGAAGTAAATTACCAATTCGACATCCCTTTGTGGACGAAACCTCCTAATTCGTGCGGTTCTTATGTGTGGCCCAATGATGACATCGCGTGTTTCTTTTTAAATTATCTCGGGATCCAGTCTAGATAATTTTCCTCAGTGCGTCGCGCGGTACGCCACAGTCTTCTGGCGCGTCGCAAAATTGCCACATCATCTGCATGCGCGCACTCAGCCTTTAATATGGGGGCTCGAATCTCTGACAAAGTGGATCTTTTGCTAACAAAAAAGAAGAGGGAGGACTAAAAAAGGGGTACCACCTTCAGGTCTGCGCATTTTTAATGGATTCTGTCTCGTTTCCTCGGTCTTCTGTTCCTCTGAGGCGGTCTTTTTTTACCTGCTTCGCCAAATGGGGGACTCATTCGAGCCCCCCGAGCCCCCCCCGGGTGCGCGCATGATCTGGATCGACAGCAGACTGAAAGAACGATTCGCCCAGTTTTTCGTTTCACCATTAAGCCCCCTTTGGTGGCACATTCGTGGTGCATGAATCTATTACCATATTGCTGCCCTGAGTTGAAAGAATCTCTAACAGCTTCATCTCTATCGTCCACATATCCATTATTGTCATCTAATGTTCGTGTATCGGCTACCCACACATAATTGTGGAACTTCCATATACATTTGAGGATTGCCCTCTACTGTCTGTATGTCGACGATCCACATATCGAGAAATGTCCATGTATCGAGGATCACCATCTTCTGTACACATGTCAACCATCCACACATCAAGGATGACCTTCTACTGTCCACAAACCACCTATTCACACAACGATGTCTGCCATCAGCCGTTAGCATTTCGATCTTCTTCACATCAATGAATGTCCCCACATCTAGGATCTTCATCTCCCATCCTCCTACTGATCATGTTTCCATTGATGCTTGCCCTTGATCGTATGCATATAGACTGTCCTCCCACCAGGATGGTCAATATGCTTATAGTCAATGGACTGTACGTATAATGACTGTCGTCCCACCAGGACAGTCAATATACATACGGTGGATGGCAGGCATCAGTGGACACATAATCGGTAGATGGACGGTACTTGACGATTCTAGCAGTGTGAATGTTCCATGATGTGTGGAAGGTTGCAATGCAGATGGCCGACGATAGATGTTGTTGTGAGAACAGTTGGTTTGTAGCCGGTAGATGGTGAACCTTGATGAGTGGATGTTTATCGGTGTGAGGCCAGTTGATATGTGTACGGAAGATGGCGATCCACTATGCATGGACTTTTCTCGGTATGGGGAAGGTCAATATATGGATAGTAGAACCAATCCTTGAATGAATTGGCGTTCCACGATATGTGGGCTGTCAATATGCGAACAGTTGATGATAATCATGGATATGGGATGTTCCACTGCGTGTGGATGGTTGGGATGCATGCCTAGCAGATGACAATCCTTGATGCTAGGATGTTTCTTGGTGTTTGGAAGCTCGACATGTGAACAGTTGGTGGCAGTCATTGATGTGCAGACAGTCAGGTTGTGGACAAAAGATGACAATCCTCGATGCGTGGATGGTCCTTGATATTTGAATTATCGGTTTTCAGGTGTTAGACGGTGAATCTTGATGCATGGATGTTCCTCGATGTGTGAATGAGTGACATGCGAACAGTTGATATCAGTTGTCGATGTGCGAAGTCTTTATTTGGAGATTAGGTGGAAGGCTTTGATGTATGGACACTCTTTGATGCCTGCACAGTTGATATACGGATCGCATAATACACAACAAAGGGATCTGATGAATTGATCGAGAATTCACCAATAAGGTGGCTGCATTAGCTCTTAGTGACCTGGACTTCCTGCTGATTCAGTGTCAGTACTTCTGTTGTGTACGTCATAAACTGTTGAAATGTTTAACATCCATTCGTCGAGAAATATCCGCATCATTGTTTTTGCATTGATGGTCGTGCACTATGGTTATGTGAAAAAATGATGAGGTCATTGGTGCAAGCAATTGACTGTTCGGGAAAACATCAATCTCCGATTATCTCAAAAATTCTGTTAAGGCGTCCACGCATGACTTAACTTGCACGTGACCCAGATGGGTAATGTAACTCTGGTCTTGTAGTTAATTGGTGATCATTACTGATGTTCCTTTCAGCATGATGCCTTATGGTAGTGTCGTCAACCAACCATCCACGTGACCTGGATTGCCAGCTGCTGACCTGCATCTACATGTATACTGATGCAAGTGTCAGTGAGTTTCATGACCGTGAGCTATGTCATAATATGTCATTATTGCATGAAAAGAACTCAGGGATACCAATGCCTAGTTTCAACCATTCACTCTACGGAAGAAGAGGATGGGATGGGGGCTGGCTATATCTACCATCAGAAACCTGACGTGCAGCGTCAGCGCCTATGATTAAACATTTATCGATGGGCAAGGTAATATGAGTAAGCGTGGGCATGTTTAGGATGTGTGCGACAATGGGCTTAGACTTAAATGTGATAAGGACGACGACAACACAGGCAAATGTGTGTACATTATAATTATTTGCATGAGGCTTGGAGAGATGGGGATGTTGAGCAGTAAAATGTGAACCATGAGAAGGATGTCACTTGGGAGTCCCTGGTTTAGTAAAACCCATGAAAATAACGAGGAACATTGGGAGTTGTTAACAGGATAAAGTCCTCCCCATGAAAAGGGTAAAACTTTCATGTCGATTTCTCCATGACAGGATGTCAATCAAGTTAAATGGGTAAAGTCTTTCTCGTGATAAGGGTAAAACTTTTGGGTGTAGAGTTTTTCATGACAGGATGTCAATCAATTTAAACAGGTAAAGCCTTCTCCCGTGAAAAGGGGAAACTTTTTCGTTGAGTTTTCTCAACAGAGGATATTATTCGAGAAGTAGAGGGCGTAGGAAATATTTGATGGTTGGGGGGTCCACCCCCTACATTTTGGTTGACTGGCGGGGGCGTTCGCCCCCCGACCACCCGCTTATATTTAAATGTTACCAGGAACTTCTGTTTCTTCATTGCCACTCAGCTTCCGTTTACTTTGAAAAGTGAAGAAATGTTCTTCGATGCACTATAGACTACATGTATAGTACGTGGACCGCCAACTCCGTATATTTTCAATGGACGAAATCTGCGATCATACGCATAAGCCGTGACGTCACTATCGACACCCGCGAATACAGCCAGTTTTACTTCCGGCAAGTACGTCGTCTGATAATCAAGGTTATTTCGTCGGGATTTGAATCGGAGATTTTGCAGAATTCATATCCGTGTTTCAATAAATTGAATGCACGTAAAACGTTAACTTCTTAAATAAATCTCATTTTAATACTCCAGAAATAACCACCGGACCTACTCAAAATCTATCTCACACTTCAACAGGAGTTTACACATGACGTTTCATTTTACACTCGAATGCACGTCGGAGCCGCTCAAAATTTCTGGACTCTTAGTCTGTGAAAATACCACCAACTAACCAGTTTCGACGTCTTTGCGAACATGGGATAGGTACATTCTGACAGTGTATGAAGGTGGCTTTAATACAATTATAAGGGAAAAGTTTTGTAATCCGGTTCTAACATACGAATAAAACTCACATTTTGCCCGAGTTGCGCGCCAAACAAAACCTGATTCATATTTTTTGTCAAAGACTGAAATCCTTACAGCGATCGCTGATTGGCTGATATGTCAGTGACGTGGCTGGTGGGGCCTCGACTGCTTATCGCATATCGCTGTCCATATTGTGAAGAGTTTACATCGTATTTTACCATTCTTATTTTTTACTGTTTGCCACAGTGCTGTTAAAGGTTCGACATGCTTTTTTGTATGCTTCCTGGTTGTTCGAACTCTTGTTCGAAAAATGTGCTTCTATGATGAAAGACATTGCTTATCACCTGTTGCCCTATGCCTAAACCTGCATGTATACTAAACATACAGGTTTGCGCCGATGTGGGTAAAAAATAGTGGACAAATAAATTCTAACTTAAAATTAGTGTCATTAAAACTACTCTCTTCTTTAAGTAAACTAACTTATTTACCGTTGCTGAAAAATTTAGTGTTCCGACGTTAATAGGCTGCTGCTAAAATTGTGAAGCGTTCTTTTGGGTCGGTCTTTGGCGATTACATCACCTGACCATGACCAGTTTCTTAACCCCTCGATTCTTTTATCAACTGTTCTTCTTTTCCGGCACAAGTTTGCGTACATCTCCCAACAAATTATCGGAGCTTGTTTCATTTCGTTACAAATTTTTAATATTTTAATACCAGCAAACCGATTTTTAGAACAAACCTTGCTGCCGCGAAGCTGTCATCATCTCCCGAAAGACGTCGAAAAAAATGAGGAAATGGCGCGTGCGACGTGTCAAGAGCGTGCTGTTTTAGAAAACGGATGACAAACTTTTCTTTGTTATAAAAGGCGGCGAATTATGGTAGCAAATTTCGTTTATTTGATTGTTTCCCACCTACACGGCTGCAACAAACAAGGTGCGTGTCGGCTGACTACCAGATTTTGCATGCTAAAAGTAGGACACTGAATTTACTTAATCAAATACATCATGAAAACCAGCGGTTCAAGTGGGTATTTTTTGAGTTGCGTTAGAGAATATAAGTTTACCTTTTGCTATTGGTGAACTTAATCAACTGATCATAGAAAAATATGCAAAACTTGTTCAGAAAAAATACAGTTCCCTTTTAAGGCATTTTAAATTAAAAGTTCTAATAATTCCAAAATTATGCCTTTCAAACGAAAATTCTACGGCAAAATAAAATTCTTCAACCGGTTTTGGAAAGTCCTATGTCACACCTGACCAATCCTACAGCTAATGTAACGAATGTCCCGTGAGCAAAAGATACTAAGTTTGGTCCCTCTGAAATACATGGATTTATTCTGCAAAACGTGAAAATAAGATACAAAAAAGTTGCTACCTAGGGCACACGTGCACATTAACTGGGTCTATCATTTTCCCACCGTAAGTACCTGAGCTTCAGATAGCCACCCAAGGGCGCAAAGCTTTTCGAAATCAAGCTTGATTCTAAGGGAGTCCTATTGTTGATCCTACACAATAAAGTTATTTTCCGAAATTTGTAGTGACTGTTACAGTTAATTTAATATATTCTGTTCAAGTCAACGAGGCCAGTTCATCTAAATGCATTTAACACGATTAATGCATTGTTAAAACACCCCTTTCTTAAAAAATGGGTTGGGTTAGAACGTGCACGTTAGGATGAGAGCGTGCAATTTTCCGTCAGTTGCCACGTCGGTTTTCGTGTACAATGTTCGTGGTGAACCTCAGTCAAGTGATGAAAACACAGAATCGTACGAAGGCGGTGCCTTTCCAAATTTGATTCGTTGTGTTGTCTGTTTTTCCTTACGGTTCAGGAATACTTGTAGATCCAGGAACAAGAACTGAACGAGACAGGATTCGTGACAACGTTGGTGAACGGCAACATCTATATTAAGGTGTTACAACTTTCATCGACATTGTCATCTTATTTGTTTTCATCCAACCTCTCCCGATGAAAACTTGAATGAAGAAGATCTTCAGTACTTGAGTGAGCACGGTATACTATGTGATTCATGTTGAATTATTCAACGGTTCTTTTAGGACCATTTCACTCAATACCTAAGGCTCATGCACAATACAATCACCTACGGCCCGTTTAAGGGCTCCAGAAGAACAGCTCCCTTGAGAAAGTTTAATTATAAACATACGGAAGTTAGACCAGTGAATTCGTTGCCGAGGAGCATTTTCAATCCGAACAAAATTAATAAATTTCTGAAACACAAACTTTATATAAGAATCTTTTGCACTCTGTATAATTTGTGCACAAATATGCTTTTGTAATTGTCTTAGTACATAAACCCTGAATCTCAAACTGTCGGGAGTAACTGTATCTATATGCCACGTGTAAGCAGGACGACAAAAGCAGTCGGCACTGACTCGAAAGTTTAAATTTTGCAATTACATGACCAGTAGTATTGTCAAAAGTACTCACGATACCAGGAGTTTTACTATTAGAAGACTTTGAACAGAGTCAATTCAAAGCCCAAATTATTTTTTCGTTGTACTGGACAGTGAAATAGATGCAAGAATTTCCCGTCACAATAAACTAACCAGAGGCTGAGCTTGACACGTTACGAGAATGTTGCCGCCTTAAGGATATTCGCAATAAAATGTCGGAGTTTCGAATCTGTTGTCTATATATGGTTGCACAGTGAAGCAGACGATAGAAATGAAGTGGAAGTGCGTAGCGCCACAGCCGGTCGCCTGGTATATCATACGCATATCATCCGGAGTGGCATTATCCTTAGATTACGCCGGTTCTCTGAATCGGACACTTGAAGTTGGGTCTGAGCCCCCAACCTCCACACACACACACACAAATTATAACTCCACACATTGTCGAATCATTTTGTTCCGGCCGTACAATGTTAATCACTGGGGTTATTTAAGACCACAATAGTTCCTCGTGCTTTTGCTGCTTTAATTTTTGCGTCCGCCTATGCCCTAGTATAGGCCTATGTTTTTTCGTCGTCTCGGTCATTTTGTATTTTTCTGACATTTGGTCCTATATTTATGCGTACCCTAGTGGGATGGCATACCCGCACAACCGTGTAATATCTCCTTAATAAGAGCCGGTTCCCCAACTCTGTCACAGGTCATTCCACATGTTTGTATACATACGTTTTTCGCTATCCGTAAAAAGGTCAATCACTCATAGCCATTGTGGGTTGAAGGTTATACAGTATCTATGACCTACTTCCAGTCGCGTTGATCCTCAGACGAAGGACTCTCTGAGCAGACTCTTCTTTGCCATCCTTGAGACACAGCATGTCGTCAAACACCGTTGTAGTAGCTGTTGATGGTAGCAAGAACTCGGAGAAGGCCTTTGAATGTAATTATGAAATATTTGAGGTCACAAATTTATTGGTGCAATTCCAACGTAATAAGGTCATTTTGACTCGGGTTCAGAGTCGCAACTGAATAACGCTATCGTATTCGCAAAGTGCTGGTGAAGTATACCGATGCAATAGGATTCGTGTTTATTCTTTAGTGGAACAACGTGCCAGTAATCCTAATATGTCATATCGTGAGAGGAGTTTGCTAACGCTGTTATTTAGCGGTCGTTGACAAATGTGCCGTTTTCAATCACCCATTGTTTTTGTGTTGTTGATGTAACGAAGCTTGTAGGCCTTATTATTTCTGCTGCAGATTACTGCCAAAGACTACATCGTCCTGAGAACAATGTAGTGATCTTACACGCTGCGGAAGAACCAAATATCCAGGGCTCTGGCACATATCACTGGGGTAAGTTTCGGCTACACAACGGTTAGCGGCCGATACACTGCCGGACTTGACTTGTTTTACTTAAAAATGTTAATTCCGGAGAAAGCTACATGTAATTGAAACAGGAAGGTCGATGGATCAGAAAGGCAAATGGAGAAGATGCGTTGGAGGAAGGGAGGAGAATTTTGAAGACTGATAAAAGAAAAGGTTGAAGGCTTAGAGGTGGGAGAGCTCAAGCTTAACTGGACTCATTACAAGTATGAATGAGAACACTTTTATTGTCATGTTGCACCTCAGTTTCTACCTTGTCAAAAGTGTCGCATACGCACAAAAGACTTTTGATGTACACACGGTATGTACTGTGTATCCATTCTGAAACCACTTTTAGTTGATGTTTGAAAATCAGTTCCAGTTCTACCATACGTCTTATTGCAGCGCCCACTACTGCCACTAGGGATGACTATAAAAAACTCTTGGATCAGCAACAGAAGAGTGTTAATGACCTAAAGAGTAGGTTCTCGTCGCTCAGTCAAAAGTTCAAGGTAAGTTATTTCTCTTCACCCATCATTCAGATATCAAGCTTTCACGTGTGGTGCTTGTTCTTTTGACTCTCATCTAGTGCCACCATCTCCTTGATCTGGGTCCCTTACCCACACGGTACAAACTTAATTGATATTCTACTCGACAACTGACCAAGCATGCCATGTGAAATTGGAAAAAATACCCCATCAGAATAGAATCCTCACCTTTCAAGTCGAGTCTGGAGTAAATCTTGGTGATCAGGGGTCCTGATGACCATAATTCAAGATTTATAATGTGCAATGTTGGGTCCAGGCAGACATGTAAGACTTGACTAGACAGTATGACATTTGTTCGACTTCGACCATNCCCCCCCCCCCCCCCCCCCCCCAACGCATTCCACATTACATGGAACAGTGCCAAATAGGGACTTGACGAAATCTCGTGTGAAAATATGTCTTTGTTTGTTATGAGCCTATCTTTGGCAGGTGACATTTTCCAATAACACATCCGAAAACCGGAGCCCTTATTTCACTGAAAATGAACAGGCCTTAAATTAGGGGCGTTGTGTGAAAAGGATATCTATTTTTTCAATAATATTGAGAATTCCACGTAGAATTTACTGTCATTCTGCATCAAATTCAAAATTGAAATTAGTAATGAAAATAATAAAATATCAAAAAGTCCCGTAAGCGGTAAAGTTAAGGAACATAACTGTTTCCCTGACTTGGGACTGTTTCATGCAAGTGAACACATATCCCCAGTTACGTTGTCTTACCTTATTTTCTAGCGTGTTCAAGCTAAGGCTCTAGGTTTTTCGTTCAGGTCACTAACTGAACGTTTCATTTAACCCAACCCCCAGGTTTCGACTCCGTAATCATTGAAGGGAATGTTAGGAACTTGTCGTCATCTCCCATGCTTCGCCCTCTCATTTGTTGTCTCGGTCTTGAATGGGTATTTTGTCTACTAATAGGTATCTCGTCTGGGATTTTATTATTTTGTAACTCTAGGTAATACATTAGTCCGGATTTTCATTTTGACGACACTCCTGTAACCAATTTGTAGAAGGGCAAAGTGCAGCTTTCATTTGTCTTGAATCACGAAAAGGGCTTTCAATGGTTATCCTTTTTAGTGTACATGTACGTCTGTGGATTTCATGAGAGCAGACCTTGGCTTTCATGTACTACCGGTTCTCTCTTTCGGTTACCTTGTACAATTTGTGCCTACAGGTTCCAGTTAAAGTGGAGAGCCTTCACTGCAACCGTGCTGCTGACTGTATTGTGGACTACTCCAAGAAAAATCATGCAGACAGTATCATCGTGGGTAGTAGAGGCATGGGCACCATTAGACGCACCTTCCTGGGCAGTGTCAGCGACTACGTGCTGCATCACAGTGACCGCCCTGTAACTGTCATACCATCGGAGTAGGTAGCTGCGCTCTCATCAACACACGCACGCTCGCTGTCACATCAGGATATGATGTACTTCGTAATTAGTATTGTTTCACACACATCTATGATAACCAGTCCTTATTCTAAAAATATTCAAGTTGTAATTGAATAGCGAAATTGGTCTACCGTTAATCCCCAAAAGCAAAATTAAGGGGTAACGCAATTACAAGTACCTTCCATGCTTAAAATGATTCATGTCTCTACATTCCGTGCAGTGGTGGAGTTGATTCTTTTAACACAGGATTTGATGTAAGTGTTTGTTAGTTGATACTACGATTAGCCTTGTGTTCGCTGGGTGTATTGTGAAATAAAATGACTGTCAATAATAATTGGTTTTCAAAATCAGTGTTAGATTTTAGCGTTAGCTCATTCTACTGCCCGCGGACGTTATAAGCAGAGTGCGACAACTTATGTCGCTTACAGCTACACGTATTGTCGCCCGCGCTACTGTACATGTATGTTTGGTGTGCGACAATTATCATGATTATGTCACAACCATAGACATCTTACACTATGTGATGTCTATGGTCACAACACCATTTATTCTCGCATGTCGTATATATGAGCGAGCTAGTCCTCTATTCAAAATTTGTGATATTCATACTATGGTCTTAATCTGATAGCTTTGAGGAAAATTTCTGGTGGCCCTGATTTTATCGAAGATTGCGTGCCCGGTGGTAGCTAATGTGGGTGTAAGTTCTTGACTGCGATATCTCTTGCAACCAACGTAACACCATGAAATGCGCCATTCTTAACGTAAAACTAAAAAAAATTGATTTCTCTCTGAAACGAGGCTTGAACAGAATGAGGGGACTGTTAATGTTCTGATTGCACAATGTAAAATCTTTTCTTCAGTAATTCCCACAGGCAAGTTCTAGTTTTAGTTCTATACTATGCGGTCAACCTCGTGGACCGTCTCGCTCCGTTTCAACTGACAACAGGCGTAATTTGATGGGGACTAAAGATACATGAACGCACCAAAACTTCCAGTGAAGTGTTGCCAGCAAGGTACACAAACTCGACTCGAGCGGCTGGGCTAGCCAAACCATATATTAATTATCTAATTGTCTATGAGCCAGACGTTATCAATGTTATGCTGCTCAAGCTTCGCTTTGGCATTGCACTGCATAAACTTTTGGAAATGGTATGTAGTCTACTCGTATGATTTGTTTGCGAAACCCGAAAATTTGTTGTCTATGGTCATCCCTCAATTAGCTTGTAAAGCTGCATTCGCATTGTTTAGCAGGATAAAAATAAAAATAAAAATCGATGGAAGCCTTTTACGATTATAAAATCAACCTCGAACATGTTTTACGATGGTCAAGCTTTTTTGTTTTGTGTTAGGAAGAACATTCGAACGGTCAACAGCTCACTGAAGAAAGCCACCGAAAACCGAAAAATTGTCAATCTCAATGGGACTGGCACGCCCTGAAGTAGGATAATATTGGGAAGAAATTTTTCATTGAAAACTTTAAAAAAAAAACATGCCGCACAAAAATTCACCGTGAGTACATCAAAGATCAGCTGCGTATCTATATATTCTATAGTATCATCAAAGGTATGCGATTCGTCATCAGGTGCGAAGCACTGGTTTGCAATAGAGCCCTCGACATTGGGTACTTTTTCATGCACTTAAGATAAGACCATGAATATGACCAAGTAAAACGTATGTTGTCCTCATATCTAGACTTTTGGAAACAACGTCGTATTCCGTGGTAAAACGGAAAGTCGTGAAATGGCCCTGCTTGGCGGCTGCGATCTGTTTTCCTTAGGAACTATTCTTTCGTGTATTTCTTTCACGGATTCGCTTTGTTTGTCCAAGGCAGCTTGAAGTTTTTCCAACCTGAAATAAATGTAAATATACCCGAATGAAGTGAATACTGGAGTTTTCTGTTGGCAAGCCTGAGAGACTTACATTCGGAAAATGCCCTTTTCGGGACCAAAGGCCAAATCTAAATATACTCGCGGGCGTAAATTTAGAAGTAATGAATATCCGCTGCACCCGACACATAAGTTGAACCAAGATAGTAAATTCACAACATATTGTCCCCACAGGAAAACTGGCTTTAGCTGCGGTTTTTATATCCGTTTCCTTATGAAACTGGGGAAAGTTTTAGGATTAACCATGTAGTACGTTTTTCCCAATGTAGTTACGCCCTGGGCGTATCAAGGAAAATTGTCCTTTTATAAGCCCACTGAGCGTATTCTATAAAGATGGGCTTGTATGTAAAAAAACTAGTAGCTTTTAAATTATCTAATAGAATAATTACATTACAAAACATAAACTTGTACACAAAGGCGGTTTTGCATCCTGTAGAGGTTGTCCTCAGGCCTATTAGCGTTTGTCTACTGTACTCATGAAAAGCAAACTTATCCGTCCAAGCACGTTAGATCCGCCAGCAGTTCAGTGGACTTGGTGAACAACTTCTGAGAACTCATCGGACAAAGGCAAAACTCATGGTAGGGTCTTTTGGGTGAGTACTAATTTTTTAGTTTAACGTTGCTTTTATAATTCAAGCGGGAAACCAGTGGTGCATTAGCAGAGGACAGACTGTAGTTGAAATCGCCCAATAACCCGTTCACAAACTAGTCTCGCTAGCGCTTTCGCTAGTGGCAAAAAGCCAGATATATGAAGGGTTACGATTGTCACTTTTTACTGACGTAATGAATTACTCTTAAACAGATGACTTTCCTAGCACTGTTGTAAGCAAGCTGTGAAAGTTTTGGTCAGTGAAACAGCTAGATTTTTGGCCACTCACGTGAGCCCTAGCGTTTTCTGTAGGTTTTTGTCAGGCCGACGAGTTGTCGAAAACGAAGTCATTTCCACCAGTAGTCAGTTTGTTTTACCCCAATCTGAATCGACCTTAAGCGGCGAAAATTTATGTCAAAACACGTTCATAAAATGATCACTGGTACGATAAACAAAGGCGTCTTACCTCTGCTCATGTGTGGGTAGTAAGCTGTTTGCAGGTTTGGGGTTACTCGTCAGCAGAAGTGACAGTACTTCCAACAGTTCACATTGCTGGCGTTTTGCTGCTACTTGCGAATAGATGCTCGCAAAAACTCAAAGGGGTATTAGCCGGTAGTGAAATAGCTAGCTTTTCTGCCACATGATCAGGTGAACCAAGTATAAAACAAGGTAACCCTTTTCAACGGATGTGGGAAGTGTTGAAACTCATTGCAGGTTGGGGTCACGTTGAGGTTTGGATTTACAATCGGTGACGACCATTTGTGAAGAGAAGGGCAAAACTAATGGTGACGTCCTTGTCTACCTACAGATAACACTCTAAACAATAATACCTTTTGTCTTGAAGCAAAACCTTTTGGTGAATTTTCTCCAGCTCTTCTGAATGAATGTTTTTTTCTTCCGGTTCAAGGAAGCCTGCCTTCGCTGACAGAAGGCTTGGTTTGGAACACGTCAGCTGAAAATATTAGTCTTGTGATTAGTTAGTTTACTAATGTATGCTAATCACGTTAAGTTGGGAACTGAATGGTATTGTTTTCAGGCAGGCAAGTTTTACCCTTGTGAACTTAAAACCTAGAAGTGTCCGATTCTTATTCATTGTCATCGAACTGGGTTGTAATGATTATTTTCCCCTGTTTTATTGCTCCTGCATAGCTCGGTTGCAATTCTGCAGTTGGACGTACAAAGGCTATGACACTCGGTTATCTGGAGACAGGGGTAGTCTGTGTAAACGCAGTATTCATGTATGCCGTCTGAGAGGCAATCCACAAACCGTACTGAAACTTATGCACGTGACTTCTACTGAGCAGAACCTTTCCACAACTTGTTAGTTTCTTACCTTTCTCCAAAATGATCTACCTGATGTGGCCACTGATATTTCTTTCTTACTAACATGGAACCATCTTTGAATAAATTTTGGCATGCTTCTCTCGGTGTAGTAGAGCATATCCACTTGCATCTCGATGCGAGTCATGTACGCTGAACTGGAAACCTTTTCTATGTCCCCAACGGCAATGCCAACCTGTAATCCACATCAAAAGAGGGATTTCATTTGAAAAGACCTCTTTAAAAACTGCCCCAGTAAAACTTCAGCTTTTTATTTTCTGTCTGTAAATGGCAAAGTAGACGAGCACTCATTTACCCCAAAAATGGAATCATTTGCCGCACTAAAATGTCGCAAGGAGAATCAATACAATTTTTGAATGGAAAATGTTCGTATAGGTTCAAAAAACTGCATGCTGACTGCATTCTTTTATCGTGTTTCTAGGGCGGACCCGGCACCACCTAAATCCGTGTCTCATCCTGGGGTTCAGTATAAATTGCACAGCAATTATTGATGTCATGTCTAGTATTTGCTGAGATACCAATCAGATAATATCGGGCACTGTGCGCGGTTGAAATCCCGATCTATATTGCACCTTACTGGCGGAATTAATCAAAATACGTGTCTTGAAATTGGTCAGACACTTACTAACAGATTCATGAGAGCAACAGGCATCATGAACACAAAGATACCACTGAGAATATATCCGTCCACGCCAAGTGTGTTGGAGGAAGCGTTCTTAATGAAGGTGTCTTTAAAGTTCACCTCACCAACGGACATGGAGAAGGTCGTTAAGATGGTATTCACAGTGCCCGTAAAACTTGTCTGAAAGAACAAATTGCAGTGTAATACTACAAGTGAAGTAATTATTCAGAGCTTTTTGTCCAGTAGATTGCATGGTGCAGGTACATGAAGACAAAAAGTTCCAATAAACACACATCAGATGAACCAATTAGGTCGATAGTAAGATCATTCGAAATACCGGTGAACTTTAACTTCTTGTATGTCCCAGCTTGCTGCTGATGACTAGCAGAGACAAAACGCACATTGGGAAGGCCGACTACGGCTTCGTGAACGTTTGTTGTCGCTTCTAATTAGACGTTCTATCAGGATTCTTGTAGAAATTTCATCGTTTTGCAACGGAATTATTGGTACTGCCATGGAATGGCTCAAATACAGACAGAGTACAAATCATACACTCTCCACACAAACCATGCAGTATGATCCATAATAAAATTGTTTTGCTATCGATGAATTAAAGTAGCCGCTGTACCTCAATATCCCTAAATATAACACCAAAGGCGCTCGCGAATGCCATCACAAACAATATCCATACGGCGGTAGCCTGTAAAATGAAACGAGAGGTTTTAGTATGCATGGCTCAATAGGACGATAGAGAAAAATATCACGCGATTTATACGATATCCATTTCAGAACAGTGATATTATGTATCATAAAAGTATACTAGGCGCTTGAATCTTAAAGGAGATACATGTAAAAATCTTTCAGAGGTGTATTTGCGCATTCAAAGCAACATTTTTATAAGTGTGTGAATGTTATTGGCCGTCTTGACGAGTTAGAAAACAAATTTCCCTCTAATAAGGAACACTGAGACACGACCACTTTTCGAGCGTCATGTAGACTAATTTAACAACTAGTGTTATGGACGTTGTTTGACTTCTTATGCAATTCATAAGAATGTATCTCTAAGACTTTAAAAAACCAGCTCGCCAACGCCTTGTTTCAACATTCAACTTAAAAGAATCGATTTAATTTGAAAAGCTCGATTTAATCGAAAGCATCGACTACATACACATTGGGTTCAATTTCCACGTCGAGGCAGTCAAATTTTTAACCATTTCACTAAAAGCTTAACTTTAACTAAACTGTTTTCATTAGGACAAGTTGACATCATAGTTATGCCTCAAATACATATCTGAAGCTGACTTGATACTCTTAGCAACCATTCCTAGTTGAATTGACGAATTTGGTCTCCCTGACATGGTGTCTCAGTAGTTCACTAGTCGACATAGGCGCACTGGATTTTGCTGTGTGTGTGTGGGGCGGGGGGACATATGATATATACATTAGTTTACCGGCCTGATTTTACTGGCCATACACGGGGGACACCTCCGGACACGACCATTGGAGAACTGTGGTTGCCCATCCCTCCTTGCGACATTATAAACCCGACATTTTCCTACCAGATGCTGTTTGGTTGAAAATTGATATCGATTTCACCGAATTTCGCATCAAATTTTCTTGAAACATAGTTCATTTGCGCAAGCTCATAAATACAAAAATTTGAAAGCAATGAACACTTCACATCATTTCAATTCTTGCATGTTGGGGTACAAGATTTTCTTTAGTTTAAGTCCTTATTTCTCAATGAGAATTCTTTCAGTGATTCTAGAGGGCATGCGAACAAATGCCGTACAATGGGCACCAGAACCGTAAACCATCATGGAAATCGAGGTATTCCATGAAGGTTTTGGCGTGTCCCCAAAAATTTTTTCGCAATTTCGGGGTCTTACCGTAGTGAATTCTGGTGCATTCCAGTGGCAGCCTTTTCCGTTTTAGAGTTAAACTTGCATGAAACTAATCAACAAAACCCTCATTTACCGCCGTCAATACATGTATCTTGTCCATATTTGTGCCTGCCAAACCTTATGATTGTTCTTAAGTGTAGAAAGAAGTAGACTGCCAATTTTCATATGTCTGATCCTTCGTATCTTTGTAACTTACAGCTTTTGTTTTTTTAATGTTGAAAGCTGTTCATTTTTTCTGATGTTAGTTTAAACAAGTGAAGCACCAACATTTTTTGTCAATTCGGACTATTTCATCCACCCTAGAGGTCAAAATATTATCTTCTTGTACCTTCAGTGAAGCTGATAAGCAACTCTCCAAACACATCGTTCACGATGGACTATGGGCGCATATCAAGGCTTATCGTTGCTCTCATTAACGTTAGATGCTGTGCTGCCCAATTTTTTTCTTCTTTTGCCCTAAGTTCTCTTAATTTATGTCCACATCCAGGGAGGCAATTTCACCCTTCATGTCCCTCCAAATACGCCTATGTTGGTCGGTAGAACTCTTGTCCAAAATGCGAGTTACCCCGTTTTTGAGCTCAATTTTCATCAGTCGTGTCAGGACGGTGTAGAATTTATTGATTTACCTTCAGTAGTGTGTGGAGAACTGTAGTGAACATGATGACGTATATTCCGATGGAGTCCAGTCTAAACAAAAGTAAGCAAAGTCAATTATACGAGACTGCATCAAACTCTCTCACTGTACACAACTAAAAGCTGCCATTAACAAGTTTCTGTCAAAAAATATCGTCTGATTTAGACGCCTTGCCATTACAAAATTTTTGCCAAGTTGTTCTTGGCTAGAGAAATACTGGCTATTAACAGGAAGACATTAATTGATAATGTCTTCCTGATATTCTGAATTACTGCACGAGATCAGGGTCAACTGGAAAGTTGGTTGGACAGGCAGGGTCATTATATTCCCTAAGAGTATGACCTTAAGCACAATAGCTGCATTGCCGATACTGGTGATACATAGGGGTAGGAATGACCAGTATCGTGTTGTCCAGGGAAAAGGGAGTATTTGAATGTCATGGCTTTAATGATGGTTGGCTTGTTCTTAGTCCAGATATCCAATGATGGAATAGAAATGTTTGCATGTTGTACTCCATGTGAATAATGAGACGACTGACTTGGAAGTGTTGACGGACAAAAAGCGATCAATATGTCTTTGAGTGTGCCGCTACTAAGAGTCAAATGCATTTTCAAGACAGTGTCTTATTATTATTTCTACATGCAGAATCTCTAACTGGCGTCGGTGCCAGCTCCAAATGTCTTCTATTTTCCTTTAGCCAGTAAGCAACGAGCGTAACATTTCTATATGAGGTGCTTCCACGAGATACTGCTGCTGAGAGACAGGGTCCAATGAATGGAATATTCACAACTGTAGGACTACATGTAGAAAATGCGTGCCAGTGATAAATGCTGAACGTGGTACCATGCCATCTGTCAACTGTTGACCCAATTTGTATGAGAATTTAGGTACCGATGTACTTATTTTCGGTGTCGTCTCCACCTCGACTTTACCGATATCATTTATAAACGGAAAAAGTATATGACACCCGATAGAATTGAGACGAATACCTGGCAGTTTCTCGCACATGTACACCACCACTCGCTGTTCCTGTATGGTGTGAAAAGCCGAAATGCAAGACAAGAGGTTTCCATCTAGGCCATACTAAAAAAAGTTTGGTTAAAAGTCTGATGAGTGGCTAGAACACCTAGCTTAAGTCAAGTACATCGTCTGACTGATCATCGTTTCCTAGATCGTGTATGGTTAGGGTCAGTTCAGATTCACCAACATTGAATAGTTTCCACGTAAAAAATCCCCCTGTCGTCCAGAATGTGGCAGTGGTGACTAGAGGTCAGCCATGTATGACTTTGGAGAAAGTGCAACCTCCGTGCTCTCAATACTTGAGAATATGAATTGCGTTGAACTTCAACGGGTTTACTAGCAAGATGACAGAAGCTAATGATAACTAAAAATGTGCCGATGGAAACAGTTGATTCCCGTGCCGTCTGCCAGAAAAGTCTGTGGATACATCGTCTGTTCTAGTGGATTTGTTTACATTCAGCGTGTTCACGAGCTTTCAGACGCCATCGGTAGATGATAGCTGAGAAGGAGTAGCTATATAAGCGCAGAGACTCATGTCTGGGTAGGTGCATGTACACGTACTCACAGGTGAAGAATGGTCGTTGGTTCTAGTGATCGTTTAATAGTTTCGGAGATGCCAAACGAGTCTTTTCTCTCGGAATTTATCATAGTGTAATATGGTTTGCTTGAGCGCCCAATAGAAAGAACTCAGACAGAGAAATAGCACGTAAACGCTTGAAGCCTGTCCAGTCTCTGTTTCGTGGCCATATCTCGGGGGAATTACTTTTACGTCACGGGATACTGTGTCACAGATAGTGCACAATTGTTGCAAACTGTGGCAAGACATTTGCCAGCAGTAGTAACTGTGGAAGTGTGGGTTTGGCCCACTTCCGAGGTCCTCTGCAACGTTTCATTAAACCTATTGTTTAATAGATTGAAAGAAATAATCGATAACCTGCCCCCCTAAACATAGGGGATGCTGATTCGAGAGTAGGTATGGCCTTTCCAACCTTTCACGACTACGAGTGATTCTGCACTGTTTACGAAGAACATGCGAGGCTCGTGGATTGACTTTTCTGGAAGCACGAGACCACGGTTTCGTCTACCAACTTGGATATTTTATTTAGTAGAATAAACAAATTCACGTGCGTTTCTCATATAAGTTGAAGGGAAATAAACAAACAAAACAAACATTGGTTATAGCGCTATCGTGGTGTTGTTGTAATGCCAGCGGCTTTGTAACAATTAGCGCCATTTGCAGGAGGTGTTGAACAACAAACAGACTTGTCCCGCTTCGTTACCCGACCTACCCTATAACAACTGCTGCACTTCTTTCGCACACGGCGTTGTCGCTGTGTTTTCAGGACTCAAGTGTCACACACTGTAGGTCTATGTTCCCTCAATTTGTCATACTTGGATCTCAAGAAAGATTGAAAAACTCTTAGAGAATCAATGGTTAAGTCGAAAACCTCACCTCCTCAAGTACATAATTAGATTGATCCACGAGAGGAAGACGAATATCCAGCCAGCTCGCCACTGTAGCACACATGGTATCTGAGAGGGTGGCACCATAAACACCATACTGCTCACTAGCAACGCCAGGTGAAGCAAGTTGTATTGGTCTAGGAATGAGTCTAGGCCCTGGTGTCATAAACAGAAACATCTTAGCCCTTGAGACTAGTAACATCATCATAGAATAGATAAAGTGCTTATCAAATTCGTAATATTAAACCTAAACTAAAACTGAATAAAACGTATGTAATGTCACTTACCCGAAAAAACATAGAGGTAAGTTTTCCGATGGCATTCAAACACACGAGAACAAATAACATGATGGAGTGCTGGAAAATTTCACTCGTCTCCATCGAGAAGGATTTCTGTGGTTGGCCGTTCTGCAACATAACATTTCGTTGAAATATGTTTGGAGCATGCGTGAATGTTCCGTTGGTCGAACTGATCGTGCCTATGTTACCAACGCTGTGATTGACTGTGTGAACAATTAGGTGTACCCATTTCCTTTTATAATAAGCATGACAAAATGACGCTGTAATTTGCAGTTTTGTTTTCGTTAGTCTTATGTTGGACGAAGATCCTCTACATGTGCGTGACCCTGGACCTCTAGAAGACGGGTCTTTACTAGACTCATTTTGAGATCACCAACTAAAAAAATAAAAACGCCCGTCTTAATCAATTTCACTAAGGTCTTCATGTTTGTTTTTGTTTTTTTTTTGGAAATATGCACAAAAGCAGACCCGGCTCGTAAGAAATATAAATCTTGCATCATTTTTCCTTCCACGTATTAGGTGGATTTTCTTTTTTGAAACAGTGAGCTACAAAAAATGCCGCACCACCGACTCGAACCAACAACAAACCAGAACCAACTATGCTGTTTTGGTTTTTAAATAAGTTTGATGCATTAGAAATAGCAAACTTTTTGATAGATCACATGAGCTGTTAATCCGGCAATGAATACGATGGCTCACAATACAGTTAATTCCCTTATTTAGCTCACCTGTATGTAATACTCGACAAGAGTTGAGTTAAGTCTCTCAGACTCATTTAACACAATAGGGCATCCGTTTACGGCATCTACGAGGCGAGATTTGTAAGGCAGCATCTTCAGCAAGTAGGAATAAGACAGCAGAACGAAGAGTAAGAAATTAAGAAAATTGATGGTAAAGCCAACACGGCCAAATCTTCGCCTGAAACAAAATGTGCAGAAAAAAAGTAACTTGATAAAAACGAGCCGCGCAAGACACATTAAAACGGCTTTCAAATCATTTATCCTGTTAGAATTGGTCTCATAATTATTCTTGGTCAGCTTTATGTTGATTTCTGGAGCTAGGAAAGAACTAGTAAGTCGTTATTACTTTGGGAAAGGCTTTACAAGTAGTATTGTCATAGTGTGTTATTTTATGTGCAGATAGAGCATGTTCGCAAGCTAATAACAAACTGCCAGTTATTTAGAGCCCAGGTGGCGCTGCTCATACGAAAAAGGGGGAAGAGGAGACCACTTTACAGTGATAAGTGGCCTGAATGAAACGTAAGTTCCTTTGTCAAAAAGCGAGTCGTTTTAAACGAAGAAGTTGGAAAAATTGAAGACCATTGGTTACTGAGCGTGTCGGCGTTGTGAAACTTAAATCCCACACAGAGATTTCGAGTTTTTTTACAGTAATTTATAACCGTGTGACTTGTGACCATTTGCGGCGACGAGTTCTTGCTTCGTGTCACACAGTGAACAAATAAGACTTACCATTTGTGAGCCATCAGTGCCTGGCATAACGAATGAGAGAGAAGGTGTTCTCGCTTGTATTTCACCATAGTCTGCAATGTTAAACAGTTACGTAACTTGGGAAAACTTAATATTTACTTATATAAAGTTATTCACGGAATCATTTTTTTCAAATTTAGCTATGATTAACCAGTATAAACGTGATACATCTTCTATGCAGCTTAGAACTACTGCTGCATATATAATTTCCCGTCTTTATCCTCAATCATTTAGGAAAACTCCGATTAATGCAGGTTTTCTTTTGTGGAATAGTTTATCACTGGAACTTAAAGTATTGTAACCAATGTATCTCTTTTTAATGTAATGGTTGAAATTGTGTTAAATAAATGATAATCCAACCCCTGCCCCAACTAAATTACGTTTATCGCATGATTTGTTAACCAACTGAGAGCAGGGTTATACCTCAACTCACGAAAGTTCTATCATGATTTTACCAACTGTACTCATAAGAGTATCTGTAGTGCAGCTAATAGTAATGCTCACTAATTGCTCACATGCCTTGTCTATAATGTTGAACGTGAACGGCACTTTCACAGCCTCCAATCCAATGATGAGATTTGGTTTCATTTTCATAGCCTTAACAATAAGCATGAAAAACTGACTTTTTAATTGTTACAAGGTTTTATTTTAAAATCTTCGTGGTTTCGTTTTTAAACGACATAGAAAGCAAGTGATTCAATTTCTAAGCTGTGCTGTGCTTTTTGTTGTTTCATTCTTTTTTGTTAATATAGGTGTGTTAGTCCTTTAATGTCGTTATTTTAGTTATTTTCTTTGTCGGAGTTGATTATTATAATTTTACATAACATGACAATTTATCGCCATGTATAAATGAAACTAGATATAATGATTGGTTTTCTAGGCTACTACCTTGTACTATTATTGTACATGACAAACACAAAATGCACAGCGTTTGCTAAGAAAGTCCGCGGACCTGTGTTCTTACAGCTGTCAAACATTTTCAGTCTTACCATCAAGGCCCAGTACTTCCTTTTCTTGCAACAAGCGTCATCTGGTGGTGGATCCACATAATCGAAACGACACATCATCTGAAAAACAATGAGACTTCTATAATCGAATAGCGCACAGTCTCAGCATACGTCCATATGTCGGAGACTCTTAAAAGAGTCTCCGACATATGGATTTTGACTATCTTTTTAGCGCCTACTGAATGTTTGAGGTGTACATGTAACTGGGAACCAATTGGTGCCCATTTGAGTAACTAGTGTTAGTTCATACATTGAAGCATGTCAAGGTTATGTAGAGCCTTAGAAAAATGTCCAAATTTTGCTAATTTCGGAAAATCGTATTTCAGGTGAAACTTTCACATAATATACTTTATGCAATGCTCTCAAAAACGAGTTGTAGGAGTTGTTTTTAAAGTGTTTCGCTTTTGCACGAACATTGTCAGAATAGGACTTTTTGATTTGCATGAAAAAATCAAAAGTTGCACCTAGTCAAAACGAAATGACATTTTGGAAGACTGTAACAGCACTTTTAAGATTTTGTTGTAAAAATTATTTATCATTTAATTGATACCACTGTTTTGTTCATTGACCCGACTCATGATAGATTGGTATGAAGTTAAAAATTGAAGTCTGCAAGCTTTCTATTTTCAGAAAATATATGCATATACTATTACGAACTATACATGCACATACTATTACAAACTATACATGCACATACTATTACAAACTATACATGCATATACTATTACAAACTATACATGCATATACTATTACAAACTACATGTATACATGCGTATACTATTACAAACTATACATGCATATACTATTACAAACTATACATGCATATACTATTACAAACTATATATGCATATACTATTACAAACTGAATTTCTAGAGTTTTGTAGACATTTGACTAAATGCACAGATTTCTCTATAAACTCCAACATAATCTTAACTACCGTGGAACTGCTCGTTATGAACTGTCGATTTTACATAAATGGCAAGACAACATGAGATACAAATCAACCACATAAAACTAAGTACAAATTACCGTTGATGTTGAGTCATTTAGCTGCATGCAATGGTTTAGCACAACTTCTGCACCTTCCGGTGTATACTTGATGAGATTTTCCATAGGTGTGAATCCCTCTCTGTCTCGCACCGACATCGCCTTTTCCCAGCTGTGAACGTATAGCGTTAGTGAAAAATATATTTTTTATCGATGTCATACATAATCCCATCAACTCTACATCCAGCTATGATTAGAGACCAGTTTCCGCGTGGTCTTCATTTTCGTGGTTGTGGGGTGTTTCCATAGAAGCGATTAACGGAACGTGTTCCTCAAATAATTCCCTTCCAATGGTTGCCTTTTCGGACAAAATTCCTATAAAAGGTTTGCCTTCGATTTAATTCAGTACAAAAGGGTCACTCTGGGAGTTTGAAACTCAAAATGAAGGTCTTCATATCAACTTTGCAAATTACAGAAGGAGACGATGACTGCAATGACAGCGAAGATAACTTTGTGCAATTTAAATGCTACTTCAATAAGTTTTCACATTTCTGGAGGCGTTGCAAAAAGAATCTAACGGGAAAGTAAATTACAATAAAGGTTTAAGCGCCTTCATGTGAATGAAAATGACGCAAAACTAACGGATATTGTCCGACTACCTTGTGTGGTTCAACAGTGCAACAACAGCATCTGTCATTTGATGTTTAATGGCTCTGTCTAACGCAGACTCTCCAGCACTGTTCTTAATGGTCACGTCAGCATGATGATCAAGTAACAACTGGACAACTGCACCATGTCCCTCGTAGCAGGCGTGATGAAGGGCGCTGTTCTGCAAAAAAATCGCTCGCAGTGGCATAATGTACACAAGTATGATAAAACGCTGAAAAATGCCAAAACGCAGTTACTGGTAATTAATAAAACAGTAAGAAAAGGGTAGCAAAAAGGGCCTAGACGTGTCGTCCTTGTGGATTTCTTCAGTTTTAAATGGTTGTAAACAACAGCCGCGGTGTACACCAAAATAAAACAATAGTAGCATGTGCAAGAAAGGACGGGGACACTACAGTGGGGAATTAGTTAGAGGATTGAGGGAAAGTGGGCTATAGATTGACAAACCTCGAGATAATATGGTAAATCCGACATCGCAGTTTATACCGTGAGTGTGAGTTCGATAGTTTTATGTTTGACTTACTGCTTCCTGCAAAAGTGTATCTCAGGGAGACGCCTGGCCATCATCAGGGCAACAAGGTCGTCGTC
Source organism: Phoronis australis (assembly GCA_002633005.1). Classification (NCBI taxonomy): domain Eukaryota; kingdom Metazoa; phylum Phoronida; family Phoronidae; genus Phoronis; species Phoronis australis. Next base: position 165,122 of record NMRA01000257.1, read on the forward strand.
CACTGACGGGAACCCTGAGTTGAAATGTTTTCCTGTAGGCACACCAACGTTGACGTTTTTGATAGTTTGACGGTAGCAATGCATACGTTGCCTGACAGTGCAGAAAGTCTCAACAATGACCACGATAACGGGCATCTGCGGCAACGATTACAAAAATCCCGAGCTTTCACAGCTGTAATTATCAGAAACCATGGTGAAAAAATGGCCGTGCTTGCAAGTCATACATCTATAGTTTTATCACACGATTACGTTCCGGTGTGACTCTCTCGTCCGCCGGCGTCATTGGAGGTGAAGTATTTTCAACTGATAGAGGTTTGCCGGAAAACTAGTATGGGAATGTTCAGAAATACACCCCAAAGAGACGTGTTCCTAAGTAACGGTAGTGATGTCGGATTTGCTAATCGTCTTTTACTGTCTTTTACTACATGCATTATTTCGGAGATTAGGGACACATTCTTGGAAAGAAAACGAGATACGTCACGGACGATAGACTAAAATGGCTTTTTTATTGGTAGCGGTAAAAGAAAGTTTGAGGTCACAAAATGTTGTCAATTGGGTCGTATGTCATAGGCAAAACCAGGTAAAGTTCAGTAACGCTAGGACCTACGCTGGGACCTCGCTAAACCTAGCCAAAATCACGACGTGTTCTTATTTACGGTAATATCTCGTGTAATCACACGAAGTCTTGCTTTTTGGCGAGGTCCCGGTATTACTGAACTCTACACATGTTTGTTTAGAACTTCTGCATTACTTCCTAACCTTGATTTTATCCAGTGCGTCTATTGAAGGCCCGTTGGCTAGCAGTGTCTTAACAATCGAGCCGTGCCCGTTACACGCAGCAGTCATCAACGGCGTTATGTAGTTTTCATCCCTAGTCAAAAATAACAAAAGAGACATTGTTAATAAAGATTTTAACATTCAGTAAGGATAGTATGCGCGTTTGTACAGCTTTCTTATCTGTACAACAATCAACTATGACCAATCAGATAACATTCTTATATAGTACCAAGTCTAAGTATAGTTTTGAAAACCGCTCGGTATACCAAGATGCTTATAGAATCACTGATTTCCTTTTAAAATTGGGCAGCGTTCCTCTTCATCCAACAGCGATCCCGCATGAGAATTATTTTTCTAAATTTTTTAGAACTTTATTTTTTATTAATTAGTCTACTCACCTTGAGCTCAAATCTGCCCCGAACGACAGAAGGGTTGCAACGCACCGTTCGTGGCCGTTCTTACAAGCAAGGGAGAGAGGCGTACTTCCGTCGATGTCACCGTCATTAATTTCAGCCACGCCCGCGGAGAGCAAAATTTCTAAACACTCGTCGTGACCGGCCCTTCAAGTAAACCATTGTAATTTTGAAGTCGGTCCATAAATACGCAAAACGTACCGCGAGTGGCGTAGATGAAGTAATATATCCCACGAGACATTATTCCGTGGAATAATGTCGAGTGGGTTATTAAATCATCAACGCCAATCGAGGTACATTTTGTATTTATCCCATACGCTTCGAATTCCTAAGTTTCTTTCATTTTTTCGGCAGATTTTTAAAATACTTCACCCAGGCTGTTCCCGTGGCGGATCACATCTAATCCTACATGTATATACCTGCGCGTTAGGCTGCAAGTTTTCTCTAGTGAAACAAACAGTTTTAAATGTAACGATTTCGTATTTGAAAAGAAATAACAAGGATGAAAACAACGATAATTGTGCATTGAATTTGTAACATTTCCTGACAACAGCATTTGATATTGTAGTTACCGAGGAATCGGCGCCTGAGTTGCAGACGATACAATATTTAGCAATTGAAAACTAAGACAGAGGTGTCATATAATTATCAGTTTTGTACCACACGTTACGTTTGGGACCTGATTGCATGTTGAGTGTTATGTATACTGCTGCAATTGAATTACTTTAAACTATTTTCGGAAAGTTTGATGATCGATCCGGCTAAAGACGTCGAGTCAACATTGACCAACCTTTTGAACTTTCCATGTCAGAGGTAACTGTTGAACGGTAGTGCGGGAGGTGAATACGAAAAACAATATTACATGGTCGTATTACACTCGACTGATTCAATGCGTATGGGATAATACTATAAGATTCTACCGTATTCTGCTCAGAACAAATACCGTATGTAACAGACAATTCCTAAGCACTATTCTCACATACTCACTTGGAACAAAATAGAAGTTGAAGTTGACCTACTTGGACAAGAGCGGAAGTTGTTAATGGGTGTAAACTTATGGCATCCTCATGGTTGAAGTACACTTTTTGAAATCTGAGTTGTAGCTTACGACGAGCAGTCTTTTAGAAATGAGTCGTCCTTAAACTAAGAAAACGATTCCAAGGTTCTTCCATATAGGTACACGAGGAAGTGAAAATGAAAACATATTGTTCTTAAGGTACACCTTTTACGTTAAGGTCTCTCATAGAATACGGTCCTTAATGTCTTTGCAACATTATGAAAATCGTTAAGGCCAGGTTATGCCTAAAATCATCCTTGCGATGCATTTGTTGTGTTTGAATACGGAATCATATTTGATCTTAAGATTGCTTATGCGCGGACGTAGAATACCCGAATAAACTAGCCAAGTTAATTCTTCATAAACATAACGATTACGCGTTTTAGATAAGATGTATTGCAATAAAGCACAACATCACTCACAAGCACAAACATTAAAGCATTCATTTCTCACCATCAGCTGATAACCATTTCGATAGATCGTGTTTGATACATTTAGAACATCTTAGCTGAAGAAAAGGCAAGCTTAATGCTTGATCTAATTTTGCTTACTCTGCCGCCAAGTGCAAGGGCGTTTTCTCTTCAAAGTCTTTGGCATCCGAAGAGGCAAAATGCTCCAGTAACGCTGTTACGATTTCTCCTTGGCCTAACTGAGAAGCCACGTGTAAAGCGGTTTGTTCGTATCTGTTAGGGACCTCCAGCAGACCACAATTTACTCGCTGAAAACAGTGCGAAATAGTTAAACTGTATGTAGCTCGTATTACTGCACGATTTTCTTAATTATTTCCTAGGAATACGACAGGTCCACTTTAAACGAAGCTTTTTCTATTCCCTCAAGAAAAGATTGGGAACGTGCTTAGATCCTTAAAGATGTTATTTTTGAGGATCTAAGCACGTTCCCAATCCGTAAGCTATTGTTCGAATATTGTTCCAACTTAAAGAAAGCTTGGAAATCTAACTGTCCTCAGTCGAATCAGTTGATTGAACGACTATATAGCACTTTGTCACAAGCTATCACATATATTCTCGAGTTTGACTAGTTTCCTTAACTCCTGTGAAATTCAATGGGGCGAATAGTGATACAATCAACTTACATATGCAGTCTGGTATGTTTTCGATAATAAGAAAGATAAATATAGAGTCACTGAAAGTTACCTTATTTATCTCGTTGATGAAATACATTGATGTGTCGTTACAGTTGCTCTCGATAGCCAAGTGAAGACACGTTCTGTTTTGGTCATCTACACTTGTAATGTGCGCGCCATGTGATAACAAGAACTCTGCCGACTCTTTGTGACCGCTTTGAGCAGCCCATAAACATGGCGTCATTGAGTTAACGTCTTTCGCGTTGATTTGAGCTCCGTGATCCAACAACAACTTCATTACTCCACAACTTTCAAACATTGACGTCCTAATTTGAACAGAAACGAAAACGTTCGCGATGCTTACACCTTCAAAACTCAGAAATCATGGTAATACAAATGATCATCTGCGCGATGATCAAGCTGGACACAAACAAAATAGCTCAACATGAATCACAACTTTCTGCTATTTCAGTTTCATTACTGATGTCATTTTTTAACTTTGATACACAATGAGAGTAAACTGTACTTTGAATATTTAATTTTATTCCAAGCTCCTAATCTAGGGACTACTATGCTCGTCCGGGTTACCGCCCATGCTCGGCTTACCGCCCTCTCCCTGTTTTTTAGATTTACAATTTAAGCGCCCTGGGCGGTAAACCGGACGAGTAAGGTAAGCTCAAGATAAAATGATGTGACAGAGAAAATAACAATTATAGTGAAATAAACAAAGTCCAGACAGGTGAGACCTGCAGGATATTTGGTAACGAATGTCTTTTGACATGATAAACACTGAGAGGCCAGAAAGTGTTAACTTTACCTGTGCAGCGGAGTCATCATATTTTCATCCACCGCGTCTACTCTCGCCCCTTGGCTTATCAACATTGATGCGATGGAAATGTGATCGTGAATAGCAGCTACGTGTAGCGGGGTCCACATGTTTTCCTTAACGATATTTGTAGAAAATTTAATCAAATGCATTGCATGTATGAAGGTTCTACGTTATTTTATATAAAGCAGCAGGTTCTATCAAAAGCTATATTGATCTAGACGGTTTACAGTTATGAATTCGGTCGTCTGGCAAGTTGTGCTTTGTCACGGCGAGTTACTTCAGTCGCTAAGGCAGTGATACCAAACAATTTACTGAAGGATGCGATTGTAACTTCACGAAATTGCCGTTTTGGAAGACCAAAATCGCCGCATGGAGAACGAGTACATTATTGGTTTTACGACCGAATGCGTTTGCGGTGTATTATTTTTGGATGGTATAGACTTCTTGGAGTTACTAGATTTAGATCACAGTTATAAAACAACCAAATTCGTTGTATTTTTGTGATTTTAATACAAATTGCCAAATGAATTATCTCAGTTGTCTGTCAGACATCTACGGTGACCACCTGTTATCAAGTGAGATTTCAGTGACTTCGCGGCAGCTGCAGGTTTCCGTTAAGTTTGTTGCTGGGCTTGTCGATAATGTCAACCTAAATGTGTACCTGTTGTTAATTTGCCGCGCAACGTACCGGCGTTGTCAGCTCATGTTGTGTAAAAGTTATCAATGAATGTCAAGTACAGTATAAGTCGAGAAACAAATAAAACAACGTTTGTCCCACAAAACAAGACTCGGCCGTAAATAACCACCTGGTAATATACGGCAAAACGCGACATCTTTTCCAAAATGTATAGTGATCGATTGTTCCTTTTTCCATCTCAATCGCCTCCTGCCAGTTTTTCAAAATCTCTCCACAGGGCGTCGGGTGACTGTGTTGTGCGTGAACTTTGAATCCTGGTTAATCTCAAGATCGCGTACAATGCGTGAACTTGGCATTGACTATTCATTTGGGCAATCAGGTGAAATTTTTTATTCAGTGTGAAGAATTTTTGTAATTATTGGCCTCCTGGTCACCCATTTTCAACCTTTATCGTAACTTGTGCTAAATAATCCAATGCAAACACGAAAAAATAAATAAATTTTACGCTTTTAAGAAAAAGACATACATTGCAATGAAAACCTTTAAATTTTATGAACGTTTTATTTTTGTAATTGATTTTTGCGCACATGATTTCGGACAAACGCAACACACACAGTTGTCTGCTCCTGACACAGTTACAATTCCGAAGCAAGTTTACGAAAAATTCGCACGTCTTGGAGTATACTGTTAGTTTATATTCAAGTAAGCCCATGCCTGTCTAACATTTTTAAAAACGCTCATTATCCTTTCATATGGATGCAATCAGTTTTCTTGTACAAAAATATTTGCATATGGCCTGTGTTCACCCTTGTTAAATCGACTTGCATATCGACGAATCTGGAAACAACAACTCACAGCTATCATTACGAAAGTTGTATAACTTTTATTTTTCCACTTAAAAGAAGTGCGTATTGTCCCACCTTCGTTGCTTCCGCGTCGGCGCCATGACAGAGGAGTAGCTTGACTACTTCTTCGTTGCCATTCCCCACAGCTACATGTAGAGCTGTCTCCCCTCCATTGTTCTTTGTATTGACATACTGCGCAAGGCTAATTCCACGTCTTTCGACTAGTAATGGAAGAATAGTGAAGAGGTGGAAAATCGTGAAAATTACAATAAAGGCAATGATGACGCTGTAATTACACTGTAATTAAAAGTACTGATTAATCATGGTAGTAGTTTAATAACAATTATCAGTGATATATCCATTCCTGTATCTAAACCTGGATCTGCGCTCTTTGACTTAATCCATACCTGCGCCAGCGCTAATCTGCTTTAAATTTTGTCTACGGGTAGCTGAATTCCGATCTCGCGTAGTCACAGTTTCCCAAGCATGCCGTTATGTAATCTTTTTGTTCAGCAATTGGACAGCAATAATTGTTTTTGAAAATTCAAAAAGCACAGGAATAACCATTCAAGTTTATTACAAAAACCCATTTATAAATATCAAAATGAAGCTTTGAAAGCGACGTGGGTTTGAATCAAAAGTGGCAAAATAGAGATTAGGAAGGCATTTGGTTCGCACACGGATTCAACGAAATGCAAATTTTATAAAAACTGCAAACTGTATAACATTGGGATAGTCCTGTGGTGCATGAATGAGTGTACGTCAATAAATGAAATTATGAATGGCTTTATTAAAGGCGAAGGCAACCTTTTTTATGTCACTTTTAGCAAAAATAAGGTTCGTTGATTATCCCAGACACATCTTTCACTTAATTACAGCTTTTCGTAATTTGATTAATTTCTCGTCCTCTACTCCGGAAGTGACGTTTTGGGAGGCAAGAGTTTCGCGCCAATTTCTTTTCATAATAGTCTGACTGTGAGAGCAGTCGAGTCAGTCATTGTTCTACCTCGTTTGTGATAAGTTCGGTCGTCGTTTGCTTTTGTTTACAAGTCAGTCAACATGCCACGCTGTTGCTGCGTGCCGGGATGTACTCATTATCGTCTCACACGCGGTTTGGGTACCTTGCGTCGCTTTCCGAAGGATGACACACTTTGCCATACTTGGCTAGCTCGTTCATGTGAAGAACGCAGCGCTACCCGTCCACGCAACGTACAAAGCAATGGAGGGTTACCGAGTGTGTGGCAAGCATTTTCTGCCGTCAGATTATGACAGTTATGTACGCTGAATTGATGGAAGTCCCTGCGAAACAACGCCTGAAGAAGGGTACCATACCGTCGCTGTTGATTCCCGGCAGTGCCCCGTCGTCAACCCCGAGAAAGGCGTTTTTTAAGCGAGAAGCGTCGCGAGGTGTGGCCACTATATAGTGACTGGAGGCACTTCATCTACTGTTACCCGTGCCTCCGAACGTACCCCATTGCGTGCAATTCCGGGAACTAGCAGTGATTTGCCCTGTGCTGTTGTCTCTAGCCCAGAGCCTGTAAGCAGCCCTGCAGCGATGTTGAGTAGTGGGAGTGAATACAGGCCCAGTTCGACACCCAGTGAAGAGGACAGTTCGTCATCCAATGAACAGATCGGTGAGCCTAAGTTTGATAAGTTTATTGTGGACTTGTATTGGAGCTATTTGGAAGGTGCCAGGTGTGTGGCGCGGGAGTCACACGGCGGGATATAAGCAGTTTGGGGGCTCAGATCACCCTCCAGTGGGAGTGTGTCGCGGGACACTCGGGCAAGTGGGACAGTTCTTCCTCCTCTGTACGTGAGACGATAATGAGTACACCCCAGTATGCAGCAACAGCGTGGCATGTTGACTGACTCGTAACCAAAAGCAAACGACGACCGAACTTATCACAACCGAGATAGAGCAATGACTGACTCGACTGCTCTCACAGTCAGACTATAAGAAAAGAAATTGGCGCGAAATTCTTGCCTCCCAAAACGTCACTTCCGGAGTAGACGACGGGTAATTAATTAAAATACGAAAAGTAGTAAATAAGTGAAAACTGTGTCTGGGATAATCAACGAACTTTATTGTTGCTAACAATGACATGAGAAAAGGTTGCCTTCGCCTTTAAGTATACTGCTTCTTGTATGGAGCTCTAACAGCTTGATGCCGGCTGATGGTCAATGGCGTCCCGTGGAGCACCACTGATTCCCACTACGCGCGACGGAATATAATCACTAGACAATAAAGGCATAAATTTAGTAGAGGTTACATAAGAAACCAGTGCATTTGTGTCAGTCTCAGTTTCGGTGTCAACCATGGGGAAAATGATAAACATGATTTTTTTTCTGAAATAAAAAATTGTGTAGAGCGCAATAATCCCCAAATGATGCAGGTCCTTATTTTACGTTCAACGCAAAAAATGCGTAGTCGTCAATCAAACACAAAGAACCTAACTTCTGAAATTCCCAATAAAAAACAGTTTACCTTCGTTGAGAATGTGAGTAACAACTGACCAAAAACCTTCCGCTGCAGCCGTCGCTAGTACAGTGCGCCCACTACTGTCCACAGCTCTGAGATCAGCGCCCTGATCCAACTGAAAAGGATGATTTCATTTGACTTGTAAGAAGTAACTTGTCTTTCAAGAAATATCAGAAATCGTGTTTTTCGTTCGACTACAATTTATATTTTCTACTCCGTTATGCATATTTTGAAAAAAATCAAATTATAATGTATAAGTTGGTAGCTTACATTCGATAACCTGTTTTTTGTGGGAACATTTTGCTTCTTACGTATCATGGTCACTATATTCATTTTGAGAGAAATATACGTATGCTGCTATTCCAAGTACAAACAATCTCCAGGCACCAGGACAAAGCTTTTACACTCATCAGCACATTTCCTTCAATAATGAGCATAGCTCATTGACCAGATGAACTCAGTTCACCGGCTCACCGACCGCCGAACACGTATTGGACCCCAAAAGCTTCGTCGCTCGGACTCCCAAACCCCGAGATACCCAACCATGTGGAGGAGTGGTCACGAAAAGAGACCTATTTTGGAGGATTTGGTCCCATAAACACAACTTTTTGTAGGGGTTAATTCCATCAATCGAAACCTTTCGTGAGGATTCGTGGACTCATACGGTACACGAAGAGATGCCACGTTGGTTGAAAATATAGGCAATAATAAAACACTTCTGTTGCTTTGTGTTGTTGAAAAGAAGAAACTTTTGTAGCCTTCCGTCCCCTAAAGTGAAATCTTTTACAGGTAATTAAATCGGAAAAAGCACAATTACGTAGGGAAATTAGTCGTGAAAATGTCACCCCATCCACCTGAGGGGCACGTGCCGTATACCTCGATGAGTACCTCGTCTCAAATCCCGGATAATAATCATGGCTCGGTGACCCCATGTCCATGTACTGTACATGTACGCGTTTGGCGGTCAACAATGAGTTGTGTTTGCCAGTTCCGGGAACTAAACGAATTTTTGGGTGTGAAAGCCGAGTCCTGGATGCTGTTTGGAGATTAGTCGCCGCATTCGTACATCAACCGTGTTTGTAAGTGAAGAAGCCGTAGTTGGTGCAGGTACCTGATATAGGACGTAACATGTGTAGATTACTTACTAAAGCCGTGACAATATCAACGTTGTTCTGAAGGCACGCCTCGTGAAGAGGTGTGCATCCATCCAGATCAAAACAGTTGACGTCACAACCGTGAAGAAGAAGGCACTGGAATGAAATGCAGCCAGGGTGAGTCATTCCTTACAGTCAAGGTTACTTTAATGCATCATAACAAGCATCAACAGTACAAGTTCTCATTTTCCACTTTTTAGAATTCCCAGGGCAACCTATTACCTGATCATCTATTATATAAAATGCATCGTTTGCACAAACTCCGTCTCCCCCACTCCCCTACAGACCTTCGTTGCGCCCGTTTCGGAACTGCCTTGGTCCCAGGTATTGCATCGACCCCCTTTTTGGATTCGAGGTGTTCTATTTTTTTTCTCGCGGGCCTTGGTGACGTCAGTCCGTCGGCACAACGGCCTGCCAGTGGGTGACGTCACTCCGTCGGCTTAATTTCACTCCCTCCGGCTTCCTGCGTCGCGTATATAATTTATCGGGCCTGTCGCCGCCAAAATTAATGATGTCTCATTAAAAAAATTTTACTCTTCCTTGAAAAATTAAATTATTTACCCGGGTGTTGGAAAATTGGCGTTCTTCTTTGGGCGCCATTGCGTCACCTATTGGCCAATTTCCATGTTCTTCAATCAACTGTGAGGTTGCTTACATGTCATAACAGTTGGAAGTGGTTTCATTTCGTTACAAGTTTTTACTATTGTAATACCAGAAAACCTAATTTCAGAACAAACTCTCGAGAGTTATCGCACAATTTTAGGAAACGGCGTGTACGTGCGCGTGTCACGAGTATCATCACTGTTTTCAAAACGACCCTGACGACAGAAAGTTCCTTTGTTACAAAAGGCAGAGAATTGCAAAATATAACGTCTATTAGATTTTTTTACTTCTACCAACGACTGTAACGGGCAAGGTGAATGTCGGTTCATTCCCAGATTCTGCATGCATCCCTGCAGGTTGTTATCTCTACTAGTNGCGTCACCTATTGGCCAATTTCCATGTTCTTCAATCAACTGTGAGGTTGCTTACATGTCATAACAGTTGGAAGTGGTTTCATTTCGTTACAAGTTTTTACTATTGTAATACCAGAAAACCTAATTTCAGAACAAACTCTCGAGAGTTATCGCAAAATTTTAGGAAATGGCGTGTACGTGCGCGTGTCACGAGTATCATCACTGTTTTCAAAACGACCCTGACGACAGAAAGTTCCTTTGTTACAAAAGGCAGAGTATTGCAAAATATAACGTCTATTAGATTTTTTTACTTCTATCAACGACTGTAACGGGCAAGGTGAATGTCGGTTCATTCCCAGATTCAGCATGCATCCCTGCAGGTTGTTATCTCTACTAGTTTCAACACGAAGTGGCGAGCTGAGCACCCGGGTAGTGTGCAATTATTTCGTCGTCTAAACCGAGCTCTACACACAGCTACCTCAGTCGCTGTATGTTGACGATAACACGGGTAACGGCTAGTACCTTTTAATGCAGGAAGTTTTTGTTTAATTAATATCTTAACTCACGGTGTTCAAAGGTATGAATACAGCCCTCTAATGGAAAGAACAACTTTCAAATCAATACTTCACACTCTGGGTTCAACAGCCATAGGCAAATCGCAATGTTCTCAATGTTTCCCGACCAGACGAGAAAAAGCCCATATGGCAGCTGTATTGTTTGCTTGTATACTTACAAGTATTGAGAACTGATTTTTTTTGTTTACCCATTAGCGCAGGCTTTTTCACTTTCCGTATAACAGTAGGGATTATGGATTTCTACGATTTTCAAAGTTATCTTCATCAAAATTAAACGAAGCATCAAGATCAATCTCACTAATTTCTATATTTCCTGTATGTCAGAGGAAACAACTTAAAACCAATTTTAGGTTTTTTACACAATAACATCTTTCTTATTTATGACACGAAATTTCGCTTGGTTGGTAATTTCATCGGTTTTCTTCAGGTGTTGAAAACGCTCTCAGTCATGATGGTACCGGTGACAGTAAACCACTTTGTGGTGTATAAAACACATTTAACCACAATTAGAGGCGCGGTCTCGTATTTTTTCGATGAGATTGAATACAGTATTGATCTGCTCCAAGTTAGTGTTTTTCAAAAAAAGTACCTGAACAGGACAAGTACAAAACTAATAACGAACCTTCACCAAGGAACTTCCTCCTCGCCTAGAAGCAATGTGTAGTGCTGTTTTTCCTTTGTCGTCCTTCACGTCTGGATTAGCTTTCGCTCCAAGAAGAGCATTTAGAGCGTCAATGGACCTGAACTTACAAGCCACATGCAAAGGCGTGTAGCCGTCTATTCCCTGAATGTCAACATTTGTACACGTAGACAACAGGATGTCCATTACAAATACCCTGGAAATGCACAGACGCATAAGCATCAACACAACGGTCTCCTTTTTTAATTTAAGAAACATTCATAAAACCAGGGGTTATATATGTCATGAAACCGAATTGTGATATCTAGGCTTACGATGATAAAAGTGCTGACTGAAATTGAAGTTAGTGGAAGTTCAGGAATGATTGGAAGAAGAATGCTTAGCACACGCCCTAAATAAAACTTAGATTGTACGTGTGCTGGGTGCAGCACCAGTTTTATTAAGGGGTTGTTTACTATAAGATAATACTTAGTTAGACTACCAGAAACAAAAATAAGCTCCACTTTGCTTCTTGAAGGACTCACTTAGTTCAAGTGTCGGAATGAATTTGCAATCTGCAAAGAGTAGATCTACGTTTGTCATTTTCATATCATTTTTATAACGGATCTGACCTCGTCAGTGCGCATTCAGCCAACAGTCGGAATATCGGAGCTTTCAGTAATGCCTGGTTTGTTATCGTTATATCGCTCGGAGATGTATTAACGAACACGAATTTAGTGCGCAAGCGAACGTCAAGTAGGTAAGTAATGCCGCGAATTCAACGAAGTTCTGTTTTTGACAAAATACAACACCTTGCAGGCCTGCCTGTGTCAGTTCATTCCCATATTTGAAATAAGTCAGCTGTCAAATGCAATGCTGCATTTTGTTTTTGTCTGATGCTGATAGCCCTCGCGTGCATTTTAACTGCGACAGAGTAGCTCCGGAAGCCAGAGATCACTTTTGAGCGAAGTTATACTGAAAATCACAAAACTCAGCATGTTCAGACTTACCTGTCAATGAATTTAATTAGATGTCCACTAATCCTTTAATCTTGCAATTAAATTAGATTCATTCCTATCAGTGGTGTAATTTACTTGGCCACAAGTTAAAATTTGTCAGTTGACAGCATTGTTTTGTTACGGCCAGGGTCTGGTGACCCATAATTTGCATATAGACAAAAAATGAATGTGAGATTGTTGTTGGTTTTTATATCCAATTTATTATTCGCAGGTAACTTTTTCCAAACACATCGTTTATAATGGTTTATTTAACTAATCAAAAGGTAGGCCTAAATCTGTTGAGCGTTCCCATTACAATGAGGCCATCGCCTGTACTCAGGTACATGAACACCACAGACTCTCTACTCATGTACATGTACTATGCACATTTTCAAATGACCAACTTAATTCGTTGTCAATTATCAACTATGGATAAGTGACACTTGATGAATGAAATAAATTGTGTTTGTACGCTAATGGACATTACAACCGGTTCTCAAAACCGAATTGGCTTGTATTGACTTTCACGTGCACAATGGCAGACGTCACTATCCGCATTAGTGTCGTTGCCAACCGACGGAGGCACAGTGAGTGCTTGTTGCTTTATCAGTGAACGTGTTTTGACAGTGATAAGACCGTTAGTAATGAAGCAGAACGAATGTCCTTTCTGTAAATTATAGACAAAATAAAAAGAATTGTTAAAAATCAGTCACTCCTACCGTAGCCTACGAAAGAGGTAAATTAACAATGACGCCAACACAAGGTTTTCGACTCATTTTGGCATTTTTTATTGAAACATAAATAAATGACAATACATTAAGCTAATAATATTTAGGCCAGAAAGCAAACCATTATATCCAGACTTCTAACCATTAAACAATGACTTACTTTAATAAAATGTAATATTGAGAAAAAAAAACAAGAAAACAAAAAAGGAAAATCATAAGGTAATGAAGGAGAACATGTTAACAAGAGAATAATATACAAAAACATAAACAAAACAAAACAGAAAACTAAGCGTAGTTCCCTATTAAAATGTTTAAAAATAAAATCACTAGGATTTCCAAGTTGTGATTCAAATTGTGACAACCATATCACTGAAAACTAGTTTTTTCATGCCTGTTACAAAGATTTTGAAAATGTACCCAGATATGATCGTTGTATTATAGGTTGCGAAAGAACTGTACACGCTCAGCATTGTATACGGGTCATGAAAGAAAAGTAGTGAACATCATGACTATTAATTGCACCACAAGTACATTTATTAGACAATTTGACAAAATTATGATAGAACTTTTGTGAATTGAGGTACAACTCCGCTCACAATTGGTTAACGAGAATTTCTTTTTCACGCAATAAACATAATTTAGTAGAAATGACTTAAACTTGACAATTATTAGGCTACTTTAAGTTCCAGAGGTAAACTATTTCATAAATAGAAAATCCTACATAAGTCTCAAGTTTATGACATGGGCTAAACCTCTTGGACATTTTGTCAGAATCCCGAGGCTTGCCGAGTGGGATATTACTTCATCTACGCCAATCGAGGTACGTTTTGTATTTATCCCATACGCTTCGAATTCCTAAGTTTCTTTCATTAAGTTTTCGGCAGATTCTTTGAATGCTTCACCCAGACTGTTCACGAGGCGGATCACAACAGTTTTAAATGTAACGATTTCATACTTGAAACGAGATAAAAAAGATGAAAACAAAGGTGATTGTACAATGAACTTGTAACATTTCCTGAAAATAGTTAAATAACAACAATATTTGATATTGTAGTTACGAGGAATCGGTGCCTGAGTTGCATACGATGTAATATCTAGCAATTGAAAACTGAAACAGAAGTGTCATATAATAAACAGTTTTGTTCCAGATGTAAAGTTTGGGTCCTCGTTACAAGTTGAGTGTTTTTCCACTGCTGCAATTGAATTACTTTGCTCTATTTTTGGAAAGTTTGATGAATGAACCGCGACGTCGAGTCGACATTGACCTACCTTTTGAACTTTCCAGAGGTCACTGTTGAAGTAGTGCGGGGGTGAATACGGAAAATAATATCACATGACTGTATTACACTCGACAGATTCAACGCGTATGGGATAATTTTCATCGATAACTTCATAGAAATAGATTATCAAGTGCTGTTTCCGTAGCAGGGAGGGGGGGGGAAGTCCAGTCGAGAGAACCAAAGACTTTAATTGCACTATAACCCTAATTGACAGCTCCTGCCACACAAACAGCAGGTTGGTATGCTACAAAAGTCTATTGAGCTTACAAAGTGTGGTCAAATTAGTGTTATTATAAATAATATATGCATAGTCAGTATGAGGAAGAATGAAAGAGTTATTAATAAAGTCTAAGTGGCAAATAGAAATATCGAAAGGTTTCTGAAGAGGTTGAGAAGTTATTAAATATTTGAACACATTGACGATTCATTGTGAGTACAGGATCTACTTGAGCAGAACACCCAAATGGTTAACTGGCACTCTTTGAGCAATGGTAGTCATTCAAATACAGTCGTGGGAGTTTGTCAATATTGTGTAGATTTTTGCGAAAACGTCATGTCGTAACTTTTGGACTTAGCTTTCCCAAATGAACAGTAAATAAATCAAGGTCCCTTTTTAAAAGACTTGCACCTTCTGAATAAGAAAAAATATAAGTATAATCAGCATATAAAAACTCTTATAGTACAGTACACCAGGTAGATCATTAATGAATACCAGAAGAAGCAACGGTCTCAATACATTGCCTTGTGGTGCACCAGCACTGGCGTATCCAATTGGCGATTCACCAGAAACAACTCCATGCACACGAACTGCATAGGTTTTATTTAAAACATACGATTGAAACAAACTCTACACAGTTCAACCGTTCCACTTATTCCATACTTACGAAGTTTAAATAATAGACGATCATGAAGCACCATATCATTTCGGTTAATTAACCTCGAAGAGAGTTTCACTCTGTTAAAATTATTTTACTAAACAGTCATGGTTTGAAAACTATTAATTTGAAGTTCGAAAGCGTAGCAACAAAAATGTATTGGTGGGCAACGTAAACGTAAAAAAATTAAATCGTGTCACAATTTTAAAACGCTCAGCGCACATTACAGAATATTGTTCTGGAATGGCTCGAATCTGTGTTAGGGTTTTTACATAGGCCTAACGTACATGAATTCTCAAACATTTTGAGTGCTCGAAATCTCTGTTCTAAGCTTTGTGCCATTTCGCTAATTCCACTGCGGGTACTAGTAGCAGACAAGTTCCAGGTACCCATAGGTAGGTCTAAGACCATGTTATTTTACATAACTCAAAGAGCCTCTTCCGTTTCGCTGTCTTTATTCCTGCAGTCCAAAACAAAAAGTGAATAGCGCACTTTTCCGTTTCGATCCGCTGATGTGGACATGAAGTCTACTTATTAGAAAATCAAGGCACCAACGCCAAATTCACGTCTACGGGTTTTGTGAGTTCATTTTAGTCTAGTAACTAACTTTAAACTGAGACCAGTTATAATAACTGGTCTCAACTCGTGGGCCATGAGCATAGGCCACATTTTTAGGGGTGCAATTTTGTTTTGAAAGTCATTTAAACTAATTGTCAGAATATAGATTGACACAGTTTTAGTTTTATTGGGTTTTTGTTCTGTTTGTATTATTGATTTGCATGATGACCTCTGGGGTCAGTACAGTGATGGTGTAATTTGTTTACTACAGAGTAGTGTGGAACTTTCTAGAAGACTCTAGTATGTCAGTGATTAATGTAGTCTGGAATATTCTAGAGACTAGTATATGTTATTGTTTGTAGAATGATTGGGTAGATTCCGAAAAGTTCTAGAATGTGCTTGAATTGGTGAAAAGTTCTAGAACGTTGCATGATACTATGAATACCCAGACGTGGGTTTTTGACAGGCAGCTAAGCAGTTAAGGAGTTAAAAGTTGAAAACCAGTTAGTTACAAGAGAGTTACAGTTGATTTGCTGAAAGTGTCTCAGAAGTTCATCGCAAGTCAAGGCTACGCAGCACTGGCTGGAGCGTAGAACAGACATAACATCGGACGTTTTGTTTGAGTAGACTTATGAACGTACGATCGAGATTAATGAAGTGATTAACCCGAACCACTGGTTCGAGTTCTTCAGTCTATCGTCGCACCGAAAGCTATTAGCACCGGTTGGTAACCACCTGCGCCCACCCACACACAGGGAAAAACGTGACACTAATTAGCTGACATACAATAAGCATATTAGAAGTGAATGACCTGTTATATCTCGCGGCATAATGAAGAGAGGTGTAACCGTTATCGTCGAGCTCTGTCGCTGTCTGTGGGTTTATTTTCATATACCTTTCTACAGTTGCTGTCTCTCCGTCGCGAATGGCCTGTAAAGTATATCGCGGTCGTATGTACTCTTGTGGACAGCTAAAGCACAAAAAATGTATTCAACAGCAGATGAGAAATAAAAGAAACAAAACGGATTTTGTGGTTCTGCAACTGTGGCAAAGATACTAACCTCAAAAGGTCTACCTCATCCACCAATAATCCTTAAAATGTGCCTTTCGCCCGTAAAGAAAATGTCCCTTAAGCATGTATATTGGTGTGACTGGTTGGACGTGTACATTTAAGGCCTAAACATTTAGAAGCATGCTCTCTCTGCTTCTGTTTAGCTTAGGTTATTCAAGACCCAAGAACAATGACCACATTTTACTAACTTTTGAACATCATATCTCAGAAATAACCGATCTGATTCATATGAAACTTCAAGATATTATGTTTTATGCCCCTTTCTCCAAAATGTTGTTACGGTTTATTTTTGAATTGTTGTATTTTTGAATGAAAGGCTTTCAAATATTGAGCTTTCACGCTTTTCGTGAAAATTTTAAAGTTGCACAAAAAGAAAACGAAATGATTGATTAGAAAACTGTATGTTCTTGAACATGTATCAAACAAAATTTGGTCTTGTTATTGATAACGTCGTTTTGCTATGAATTTACCTTTCTTTTTCCTAATTTTATTAAAAACACGTGATCAGGTGACCCAATAGACAAAAAGTCAAAAATTTTGTTCAGGCATTCCATTTTCTGAAACTGTATACGCTCACTGATATGTGGATAAGTATATTGAAGTCACGTGCGCTGTTTTCAAATTCGCAGTTTCACGGCTGCCAGCCCCAATAAACTCCCTAGTCGCATTTTCTTGAATTGCTGATGCTTTTGATGTTCTTGTTTGTAACGGGGGATTGAATCCTGTCACAAGGAATATTTAGATACCTATTTTATGAGAATAAAAGGTCGATCTCATTCAATTTCTGTTTTCTAGCGAAATCATGATGCAGCTTTGACATAACCCTGAGACGACCACAAATCAATGCAGTTTAAAGTTATTGTCAACTGATGCTCTTTAACACAAAATCAAATGTTTTCACTGACAAACGTTAATCGATGAAGAATCACAATTTGATTATAAAACGTTTTATATGATCTTTGGACATGAAATGAACTGTATATGGCTATGTTAATTGTAGCCACCTGGTTAAGTTTACCTGAGCAAGTGGTACTGTCGGCAACTCTCCAAACATCTCAATTTCTGCGACGCCATTGCCACCTTTCCGTTTCTTCCTTGTCTTTAACATTGCCGCCAGGCTTACAGAGTGAAACGCCAAATTTTGGCGGCCGTGGTGATACATTCTACCAAGAGAAAACTTGAAATTATTGTGAAATTCGAAACTTCTGAGCATTCATCGTTTAGCCTTACACAGAGGAGAAATGACGAAGTCGTTTAATTTCACGCAGAGGAAAAAGTTAAATAATTATGTTTGACGCGAATGGTAAATTGTAATTGGTGTAATAAATTACAGAAAAAAGTATTTGTGCATTCCGCGGGCAATCCACGCTGCAACGATGTTACAGAAAACAATAAGAACTCCCGCACGTTACCTCGACGTGTTTTGAACGTGAACGATTCCATCAAACTTTTTTATACTTACCCGTTCTCTGCATGACTTTACAACCTAATCTATTTCAACCAATGAATGCCGCTGCTGGACTAATCGATTGATCGCATCGTTTAGCGTAATTTTATGTTGTCACTCCTAGATATTTGGCCGATTGATTTAAGGATTCTGCCTCTAGAGATGACTGAGAGTTAAGGTTGTGCAAGCTTTGAAAGGTCATAATATAAACAAAATTTCCACATAGTCGCAAATATCGATACGAGGCTAAAAGTAAACAGATATCACAAACACAAAGCTCATGTATTAATGTATGTATAACAATGCGTGTTTGATTTAAAAACAACATATTTTTTTCGTCATGTTTGTTCATCGTCTCAAATTTCGCGTAACAGTTACTCTGATCTTTAACCGATCTTCACTGGTGGCGAAATAGATGAGCTACTTTGCAGGCTAAAACGAATTAAAACTCTTGCGTTTTGGCCAAGCAGACGAGCTGTCCGCGAAGGTGCCATTTTCGCCAATGATTAGAACAACGGCCTTTTGTCACTGCGCATGTGTATGTTTGGGAGTAAACGACTTGGCTACAAATGTGCTACCGAAAATGTCACCAGTTTTGGTGTAACTCAAACCTCCAACAAAGTCCCGACAAAATCGTTTACTGACATCACTGATGCTTTTGTTATTATCGAAATACGTCATCCATAATGCCTTAACTGGTCACCACGAGGGCCTTGCAAAGAACCGAAAGTGTTAGCAGAAATACCAATTTTTCAGGCAGTTTGTGAATAGGATATTGGTGGACATTACTGAAATGGTTAACATTCGAGCTACGGTGCGACACAATACGTGACATGTTCGGTTTGGTTCACAATAGCTAGCCATTAAAGAAAGCAGTCTCCACATCATTACCTGGCGCCCAATTCTAAATTCACTTGACCAACTTAGAACATGCAGGCGATCCAGATATGGCAACAGCCGAGGGCATAAAATAGGGCGGAGCTACTCTTACTCGGATAAATATGCTTCCATGCAATTTGAGTTCGGTTGGAAGCTAAAGACTACACCAGTATCAGAATTATCATATATGCTTATTGATGAAAAATATGTTCAAGCACGATAGCCCCCGAGACAAGGTCACATAAATAAAGTGGGGCCTTTTTTCTGGCAAAACCATAAAAATGAATAATGGACACCACACGTATTCCACGGCTCCCTCTTATTCTGACATCATTGTTGAGACACCCGACCATCCGATAGTACAGAGACGCTGAAGGAAAGCAGTACAGCACACTACGTTATACAAATAACACTGATAGACTTTTATTTCCCAGTATTGCCAACTTGAATATCGACCATCGACGACTCAAAGAAACTCTTCAGTATTTATTGGCCAACCCAAAACATACAAAAATGCCACATGTACGCATTACCTGTGAGTTGCCAAGTTGCCAGTTCATTAGACCACAATTCTATATCTGATCAAGGATCTCAGCATTGTTTTAGACCCCAAAGTACTCGGTTAACATTTGAAAATGCATTGACTGGTGAAAAGCAGCGAAATGCTGACGTGACCCTCGAGTTGAGTTCAGCATGTTCAGTTTTCAGTGTTTTTCACGTGCGACTTGGCCATAGCTTTATCCGTGGTTGAATAAAAGTATTAGTTAGGCGGGGGTGTCAGGGGGTACTTGCCCCCACAGTTGGGCAAAAATTAAGGAAAAATAGGATTCAACAAGAAAAAATAGGACAGTGGAGGAATAGCTATTTTAAATTAAAAGAGAACACATGCGCGCACCCAGCCTTCAATATGGGGGGCTCGAATTCCTGTCTTTGTGGACCTCTTGGTAACAAAAAAGTGGGCGGATTAAAAAAAAACTGGAGCACCACTGCGAATTGCGCGTTTGCGCATGTTTGATAAACTTATGCCTCATTTTCTCGGACTTTTGTCTCTCAGAGGCGGACCTTTTTGCCCACTTTGCCAAATGGGGGGCTCGTTCGAGCCCCCCGAGCCCCTCCTGGGTGCGCGCATGGAACAGCAGAAATCTACTCAGCATGTGTCTGTGAACTGACAACTAGTGGGTCATCTGCCACACGCAAACAGTGGCTTGGGAGAAGGAAACATCGAGTCACGTTCAAATTGTTAAGTGGACTATTTACCAGAAAGGGAAATTGATCAAATTTTGATAACGTTATTTTTACCTCTTATAATATGTGTGTACGAGCGTTTTCGATGACTGTCTATCAAAAACCGTATTTTGCGATTGAAAAACGACAAACGAAAATTGAAAACCTTTCGGCGATCACATTATTTTAACGTGGGAGACGGGGTTGTCTGCCTTACTCTGCACATACAGCCAATGGCGTGAACAAAAAATACAAGGATGAGATCACGTTCAAATTTCTAAAGGTTTTTTTACCAACTGTGCCATGAGTAACGTCTCATTATTGTTGAGCGCCGACCAGTGTACGCGAGTGTTTCCGATGACTGCTGGTCAGAAACTTTCCTATTTTGTGGTTGAAATTTCCAAAGAAAAAACGAAGAGAGGCTTTTTGCTCAGGATGTATCGTTATTGTGTCACTAGCAAAAGTTTTCTTTCTTATCACAAGCGGGCGCTGCGAAGGAAGTGCAACTCCTTTCCTCTCTGACACAGCGCCACCTATACTGAATAGTGGCCAGGTGGAAACATGATGAATGACGCACGTGTGTGGGCTTCAATGCGGAAGTATGCCGATCACATCGCCACCCCTTGCACACGCCTTTATCATGGGCGGCGCAGTACTGAAAAAAGTGGGGAACTATAGCGCCACAGCCCGCTGTGGTGCACCGTCCATAGACAATGAGCTGCGTAGCTGAAAAAAGCCTGGGGGCCGGACTATAGCCCTCCCAGTCCCCTATGGTGCGCCGCCCATGTTTATGCAGCTTGCTTGGGCTTAAGCTACTGGATCGGGGTTCCATTGATTTTGTTTACTGTGATCACTGCCCTTTTTCATGGGCGGCCGGGGGGGGAGGCTATAGCCTCCCACTTTTTTTAGTACTGCGCCACCCATGGTTTTAATAAAATGCAACTACTCAAGTCAAAGGTGGTCGCCATCATATTTGGTAACTTAAACTGAAAGGGGTTTCCCAGATTTCTACCAATGGGAATGACTGAATGTTATGATTTTATTTCGCCAACAAATGAAAGGCCAGATGTTGTTTAAAAACAACATTCGACAGTGCTACCTTTCGTAGCAATGTGATCTTTCGACCTAATAAGAGTATGACTCCAAAATGAAATTCGGTAATGCGCCAGGGAACATCTGTTAGACATATATGCGTGTGCTTTAGATCAAACTGAGAAAACGTTGGAGAGTAAGACACTGCGAATCGCATCATTCACTTCTTGTTTGAAACGGTAGCCGGTTTTTGTCAGTCTTGGCAAGTACAGGGACTTCTCACCCACAGGAGGCGTCCATTTGAAGAGTACTCCCAGCAGCTTGATCGTGAACTGAAAATTCTACTCATAGTCCCGTAATTTCCAATTCATATCAAAATGCCGGAATATTTTTTCTCGGGCATCGCGATCAGGTCAGTGAACACCAAATACTGTTTAGTTAACATAGAAAATTTTCCCGATCAGCTACCGGTGTTGATTTCTTAGAGTAACCGAAGTTCTGAGTTACAACACCCATCCAGACATGTAACTCAAGTCACCAACAGGCAATGCGGACAAGTTCTGCCTTGTGAATTCGCATTTTTAGAGTTGGCCAACCCCCTAAATACACTTAATGGTTTCGATATTGTTGGTGATATCTGCGATCAAGTTCATAATCTCGTTAAGGAATAACTATAGGAGACGATTTTATTGGCGTAAGTTGGGTTAATTCTTGTTTCGGTTTTTGTCCGCTAAATACTGAGGAAATGCAGTTTTGAAAAATAATGACGGTTGACTTAATGTTCTGAAATAAAGTTGAGTTTTACATTGTTTCCAGGAAACATAATATGTGGGATTAAAAGACCACCATTTGATGATGGATTCAGTACGTGAAGGTGGCAGGGTTGTATTGACGCAGAGACTTTCAGCTTTTTCATGAAGTTTGTGATTATCCCTGCCGGAAAGAAGCTTCGATCGCATGTCAAGCCTGTGAAAGTAGGGGTGATCGGCGATAGCAGTAAGTGGTAAGTAGGCGCCCAAAGCCCACCGTATCAAGTCGAATACTGAACGTAACTTACGGTGCGTAGGCGCTACGTTCAAATGCCAAAAGGTGGTTGGCTGTGCCTACGTGCGCCTACCCCACTACAGTACTGGCTAACGAATAAAAGTATAAAAATAGTTATCCCGGATAGACTTCATGAAGAATGGCCGATCTTGCAAAGTCCAAGGGTGCTGGACGCGAAACCACCGTACTCTTAAGGTCACCTTAATCTAGCGTCCCATTCACAATACACATAAATCCGATAACTTATGAAGCCATCTTAGCGTCACGTAAGTAATATTAGTCGAGTTCACCTTATCTCTGAAGCGTTGGAAAAAACTGTCGCGATGTGATTCTTTTTAAAGGAAAATTATTATTATTGTTTAATTTGGCATTGTTAGTGTTTTATGAATATTAGTAATATTGTTGTTGATTTGTTAGACACTTTTATGTTATTCCATAATAATTCAGTAATAAAGACCATAGGTCCATTGAACTAAAGCATAACATGTAACCTACTGAGTGTAGCAAGCTATCACGGAATGGAAAAAGTTAACTAGTTAGCATCATCACTCGTTGACAGTAATCTATTGAACTTGAAAACAGACGGAAATTACAGTAGTACACTTCAATATAATTTTCTCTCAATTTAAAATATTATCACAGCTTAGAAGGAAATGGTACTTGTCTTCAACCACACTGGACGGTTTAGAATTGACACACTTTATTTGACCGATCCAAGTTCAAGTGCTTGCCTACTTCAATCATGAGACTGTGGCCAGAACAACGTAACGTGCCATGAATATAATTTGAGCACGTGTATATTCAAGCTTTTTTCAAATTGAATTCCCTTTTCAGGGTCGGATCCAGGATTTTTATTTAGGGGGGCCAGGGCAGAATATTAGCCAGAGGATTTTGCCCGTCAGACGGCGCACCCCCGAACTGCCAAATGAAATCTGGGAGAGTTTTAGGGGGGGGGGGGCATGGCCCACTTGGCCCCCTCTAAATCCGCCACTGCAATTGATTTTCATTATTACTCTCAATTACTCTCAGCACTTAGTCTCCATCCTTGCAGATCTCTTATATTTGCAGAAAAGTATTTTCATTATGGTGCGGAGTATGAAAATATCTCAAAAAAATTACTATTTTTATCATCAAATAACTTATTACCATGTATGCGCATTTTCAGGCCCATGCACCTTCAACTGAGTTGCATTTTCAAGAATTTCTTGGGTTCAGCGCATGTCCCTACGTCAAAGTTCGTCCTTGTAATAGTTGCGAGTCTTGAGCAAGGCAGCTCCGGTAAACCGTTAACGAGAGCCACATGCGAGGATATTTTGGGTCGTCTTGACGACTATATGTATATGTACTGGGTTTTGTTTTGTAAAATTATAGCCTTGTGCGACTGACAAACCGGCTTCGGGTCACGGTATAGTTGTGGTGGCTGGAAAATTAGGCGTTTCCGGGGCTTCAGTGTTATCCTCACAACGTGTCACGTGTCTATAGTCGGGACTAGCCATAAAACCCATGAAACCATGGGTCGAATCGGTGCCTTACCAAAGTGATTACTAGTAGTCCGCGGCAAGCGCCGGTTTATCTCCGCCCGGGAGTCAACGCAAAAAAATCAAGTAGGCCTAAATGCCAAGCGAACATTTCTCAGTGTTTTTGATCAATGGATTTCATTTCCTCTGTTACCCTTTCTCGGAAACATTGTCTCTTTGTAGAATTTTAGAGGACTTGCGAAATGTGGACTCTGTGGGTTTCCACGACCGTATCATGTTGTTTGCCAGTTCACAACTGAGGCCGACCTGTTGACGAGACGCCCGGTCTCGCCACATGGTGAATGCCCGAGAGTGCATGCGGTTCGGGCACAGGTTGTTGACCTATTCAGACTTTGACCTATTTTACTTTGTGAGGACTTGAAACACGTCGAAGAAATGGCGTCAAAAAAATCGAACTCTACAAGCTTCATGATTGCCGTTGACGGAAGTAAACATGCGGAAGAGGCTTTTAGATGTACGTAAAGAAAGAACTTTAAAGCCAGACTTGGTGCTTATTACGTAATTGTACTTAACGAGTTTCCTTGATGATGTTTGTACTGCCTGTATGTAGGCTATTGCTCGGTGACTGCCCTGCTGCTTTGCCTGGCAGTTACAGACTACAGTGTACATTATAATTTATGTGTGTGTTTGTGCTGCGCTTTTTATCAACAGCTTGAAGGTGTCCATCTAAGGCGTTTAGTCCTGCAACAAAATGACCTTGATAGTTTTATCCAGGGAAAGGCATAATTTGACAGATTACTTCGTACCCAAGTCAACTCCTGTATACCTTGGACAGTCAGTACTACAGTAGTGACCAGTGTCTCTTCTGACCTGTTGAGGCTGTGTGGCCATCCCATTGGCCTGGTGGGTCACTGGTATTGACAAGGTGCCTGCAGGCATGTACCAAAAATTGCGGGTGGTACTTTCAGCAAGTTTTGCGGGACCCGCGTGGGGCAATTTTTGGTACACTCCTAGGGGCACCTTCACTTTGTCAGTGAGTATGAGTACCCCCTGGGCTCGTAGGCCTTCCCTTCCATATGCCAGAAGCTTAATTTTCTGCAGCCTATGCCTCACACTGATTAAACCATCAAAGTCTTGCTGCCATATAAGTACTTTTTGCACATAAAGGGACTAGGAGGCCGTTGATGTCTTTATAACTCTTCTCCTCTCAAACAAATATAGTTCTGCAATTACACTTTTTCCAAACAGTTCCTCATTCATGCAGTTGCCCAAATTGATAGGTGACTATGATGTCATATGGATTTCATTTGTTTAATATATTTCCCACATTTCTTGTTTTGGGACGCTCTAAATGTAGTTAATAAAAGTGGTGTTCTCCTCAGATGACATATTAAGAAGTCTTCTTAACAACTGTTGTTCCTTTTTCTTGTTAGAAAAAAATCAATATTGCATTCAGTTTATATTTCTGTGGAAGAGAATAATCCGCATAGACTTTGAGAAAGGTTTTCATTGTTTTGATGAATTCTCAACTCATGTTCAAGAACACTAGTTCAACCAAGCTAAGGCACACACACCAGTGAATGCAACCTTAATGCTAAAAGTAGTACCTTGCTTATCTAAACAATTTATTCCATCTCAGTAACTTACAAATTGATAATCGTTTTATTGTTTTTTTGGATCAACTGGTCTCTGTTGCGTGGAAACGGACTGAACTCATCATGTAGTAAAAACGAATGAAATGAATGCATACCAAAAACAGATTGGTGGCACTAGGCTGTCCAGGCAGTGTGTGCATAGTCCACACACATAGTTCAGTCACGAATGATTGAAATACATGCATGTACGGACTAAGCAGTGTGGCTGTGACCCACTAACCATGGAACACAAAGACCCAGACAAAGAGTTGGTCTGTTAAATACATCAGAAACATTGTGATGATTCCCACATTGGTACCCGTATAACAGTCAAATTGCATTGTAACGTAGCTGATAAAGGTTGGCTGGCTTAAAACCTTCCATTCCTCTTACTTCCAAACCCGCTATACTGTACATAAGTTGCCTTGGTTACAAACTTTGGTTGCAACAAATACCGTGTGTTGTAATTTGGTTCGATTGTTATTTCCAAAAATAGGAAAAGATCATATAATCTGTTTAGGAGCTTTGATTGCAAATAGCTAGGGACTACTGCATGCTTTTTTCACATAAATTGCATATCAGGCTATTCTCTTGTCATCAATTTCATGAGGTCTGCCTCAAGTACTTTTAACTTGAAATAGAAAAGCTTATCGAGACATTGCGTTTATCACAGTCTGTCACGGACTTTGTCACAGACTTTGTCACAGACTTTGTCACAGACTTTGTCACAGACTTTTGTCACAGACTCTGTCACAGACTCTGTCACAGACTCTGTCACAGACTCTGTCACAGACTCTGTCACAGACTCTGTCACAGACTCTGTCACAGACTTTGTCACAGACTTTTGCTGGTGTTTCAGACTACTATGCTAAGCTTCATTGTCCAGTGAACAAAGTACGAGTTGTACATGCAGCTGAAGTGCCAAGCCGAACTACATATACCTACAATGGAAATATACGTAAGCCAGTTGGAATGTTGTGATTCTTATTTCAGATTATTACGATAAAATCCATCGCCAAGGAAACCAAGTGAAGGTGGTACACGCTGCAGAAGTACCTAGCCGAACTACTTACTCGTATAGTGCTAATATACGTAAGGCTTGTGTGGCTTTGTACCCTCCATAGTAGTAGTACGCTTTAAAACTACTATTTCGCAGCTGCACAAACTGTCGCAATTCTCAAATTGCTATAATTTGTGTAAATCTTTAATGCACACACCAATAATAATTTGCGTAAATTTTCAAAGCACACACCAAATTGCTTTAATACTGCAATACTCGTTAATTTCCGTATGACATTATCATGTACGACTGCATTTCAAAATAAAAAGACAAGCTTTCCAAGGTTTTTCCCACCAAATCCCCCTCGGCACTTACAACTATTTTTCTTAAGCTTTAAACCCTGCAGACATAGAAGCTTGATTGTCCCACCTCTGCTGTGTTCTTGTAAAACTGACTTGACTGACAAAACAGCAACTTAGTAATAATTAGTTAGGAGAGTAGTGAGTCCTTTTGGCCACTTTTGGTTGGCTGATACATGTACATGCAGCATTTATCATTTCCAGTAACACACTTTTAGCCACTCACATATTCTTACCATGAATTTAAGATGAATGATTGAACATTCATGTGTAACAATTCACTTGTACCTTTTTCAGCACCTATGACGATACCCGAATCTGAGTGGCAGAAGGTGTTAGCTGATCACATGACACACATTAAGAAACTGGAGAAGAAGTACCAGGAGATGTGTGCGAAACAAGAGGTAATTGTAACAATCCAGGCCGGGCCTCTAACTATGGTTGTGATTCACTGTGAGAACTAGTTTGCCATTTTCATGAGATTTTCAGTTGTAACTTGCTTATCGTTAGTGTTTCTGTGGTGGTAAGATAAGGAACTATAGCCGACTTTGTGATCGGGAATTTAGCATTTCAACACATTGAACATCAAATGCAAGCTTGGAAATGTTTTGGCCTTTATTCAACTCCCCACATAGAGCTGTCGCCTTCACAATCCACTGGGGTGTCGTCACTGTCATGTATTTTCTGAGGAGAATCTAGCCAAATAAAAATACATGGCAATATCTTGCGTAATCTCGCAGTCTTGCTTTTTAGCGAGGTCTTAGCATAGGTCCTAGCGTTATTGAACTCTATCCAGTACCTACCCAGGGATTATATGGTTCCAATCTATTCTTGCTCATGATTGGTCATAGAAATGATGTTGAGTAACTTAGCAACAAAAGCTTGCCCTCCTAACATTGTAATTGACTTTTACTTTTAGTTTCATGCTGATTTCTATGGGGTGAGGCAACAGCAGTTCTCATCTCACTGTTTACTTAAACTGTGCTGCTGTTAGTTCGAAGTAAATGCCACCTCTGATGTGACTCCTGTCAGGATAGTCAACTCATGTAACACACTTTGCACACTTAAAATTAATCTGAGAGCTGCCTGCACTGTGTGACTGATGGGTGTATTTAGTATTTATTTATTATAGTGACAAGTACAACTAAATCAAACAGTTATAGTTATAACATTCGTAAGAAAGATAAGTACCCAGCCCAGTTGGGCTTATTAGTCACTTTAACCAAAAGCAGACTTGATATATTTGCCAAATTGCCTAGGGAAATACTGAAATAGCAGTTTTAACGTATCTAATTTACTGAAATGTACAAAGTTCGGGATTTGAAGTGAAACATTATTAAACAGAATAGACCTATGTGAGTTATAAAGAGAACAATCAAACACAAAGTGTACCTCATCCTCCACAGAGCCAGAGTCACAACACAAGCAAAGTCTTTCACTTACAGGATTGTTTACATAACGACCAGTTTCCAAGTGCAATGTCTTGCTCTAAGCTGAGCCAGAAGAGATTGCTAGGAACGAGATAGATTAATCTTTACATACGGCTCAGTTAAAAACTCGTGCTTAAATAAAATGTAGGTTCTTAACTTAGGTTTAGTTACAACAGATTCAGCCCAAGCATGTATGGGCATGATGTATAATTTAACTACCTCAACACTATCGTTAGCATTTTTGTATTAATTTTATATTTGAATACCATTGTCTCAACATTATTGTTAAGTATTTGTATTGTTTTGTTTGAAGAATAAATGGTAAAAAGGTCATACAGTCAGGAGCTTGATTGTATTTTCGACTTTCATAAGGCCTACTGGAGGCTGGAATGAAACTAGTATTGTCTGTGCGCTGTTATAGCTGTGGTGCTTAAACACACATCAGTCTTTTGATCCTTCCTCTTCTAGCCCCCATGTGAAGTTGAGACAGTCCACACGAGTCACCCTGGTGCCGGACTAGTCCATTATGCCAAGGACCATAAGGTGGATCAGGTCGTCATTGGTACCCGTGGAATGAACACATTCCGACGCACATTCCTGGGCAGTGTCAGCGACTATGTACTTCATCATCTGCACAAGCCTATCACGGTTGTCCCAGCTCCATAGAGAGAAACATGCCATGCGCATCACATTGTGCCATAGTGTTTCGTAGTTATAAAGGGTTTTCATAAATTCTGGAAATGGATGGTGTGGTATATTGCCTCATTTGTATAGCTTTCACCTTCGGTATCTTATTGCTCTTTAGTAAAGGCTTAACTCCAGAATTGGTGCCATAACTTAATCTTTCACCAAGTAATCATGAAGTACAATTCTGACAAGTTACGACTATTGCCTTACAGGTCTGTGTTAAAATATAGGGTTTAGTCTTACTTTATGTTTTGTTATTCTGATAGCTTTGGCTGGCATTTCTTGTTTGATTTTTAAAGATGTATTTGCATGCCCCTAACTGTGCTAATCTATATCAGGGACTAAACGAGGATGCTATTTTAACATAATCTACACTTAACAAATTGCAGTTGTATTCATTGAGAACTTGTAAAATGTGAAAACAAAAAAAATCTGCAAATAAGTGACCTTTGCACTAATGACGTAACATGAAAACTCACATAACCCGCATCATGCAGTGTTATTTCCCAACACCACGTCACGATACTCACTGGATAGGGTCCAGTGATTTACAACGGTTCATTTTCGACACAAAACTCATTCTTAAAAACCATAGGCGGATTTAGGGGGGGGCCCCCCCCCTTGGCTGCGAAAAAATAAAACAGCAAGAGCGTAGGGAAATGTTGAGATTATTAATTAACCCCGGTAATTAAAATTATACGGATGAAACAAAGATTTAAATGTGTGCAGANTGTGTTACTTCGTGACTATGAAGGAAAAGTTCCAAGTAGAAATTTGTTTCTGGCATTCTAATGCTGTGCTAATCTCGTATGTTGGTAAATTTGTTTTTAATTCTATGTTTCTGTGGTGCTTTAAGCAACTGGTGTATAGGATGTGCTTGTATTATGAAGATTACTCACATTTTGCCCCTAGCCTATTGAGGAGACAAGGACCATGCCTTTCCATTTTGCAAAGTACAACATACTACATATATGCCCTCTACTGGCCACTTTATGGTACCAATAAACAACCCTAGAAGGATACCGTATGCGGTGCAATTGTGGGCGCTTTTCAACGCTCTGCGTTGCTCTTGTTTAAAGAAAATGGAACCTGAGTGACCTGTGAAAGAACAGAAGCTGCTGGTAAGATGTGAATTTTGATCGAAGCCTCAGTGAATCGCTCAGAAACTCATAATTCTCTATTTCTCAAACCTTAACTTAAGACGATTTCCAAAGCAATCCCGTCATTATTGCCAACACGAAAAACGGGTTTGGTCTTTTGGGCATTTGAAGACTATTTTAAATACAACAAATTTGTTAAGAACCGATTGCACAAAATATAAGACGTGTAATAAGCGTTACAAAAAGAAGTAGGTTTCGCGCGCAAACGCAGTGGACCATAAACAAGTGAAGTAGGTCTCTCATTATGAGATTAGTAGTTAAGTCGTGGTGGTGTAGTGGTAAAGCACGCGCGCTCTATCCGCCAGGTCATGAATTTAAGTCCCTGCTATTTGCCGTTTTTCCTGTTAGACACGTTCTCCCTTTTTTCTTTTATTTTTTTGCCTCTTTTCCTGGATAGTAGTTCAGGAATAAAGGAAAATGCTCGATTTTTAGAGGAAAAAACAGAAAAATTTCCTGAGCGGGAGGGGAGCCCCACTCCCGACCTTCCCCCATTCGGTGCTATGCGCATCTACAATCGTGGATTGCGCAAATGCTTACTGAGCCGGACAAAATGTTGCCCCCCCTTGTGATATCCTAGATCCGCCACTGAAAACATTTGGAAATTTCAACCTACTTCATATTCACATGGTCACTGTATTGTGCGTTTCTAATTTATTTGATTAAGCAATCACAGAAATACGGAGTTACTGCAAGTTTGTCGTCGTGAAAAGGCCATTTTACAGTGTGTGTTATTATATAGACATGTGTTTTTAACTAAATGGAATTGCCTCCTTGCCCTCTACGGTGGCGGATCAAGGATTTTTAAAAGGGGGAATGGGTCGTATCAAAGATTTAAAAAGGGTCCAAATCAACAGTTTGAAAATTCTAGATTTAACTAAAATCAAGGGAAAGGGGGATCCGGACCCCTTTACCCCCTGGATCTGCCTATCCTCTAGACGCTTAGTAGTGGTGCCACGTTGCTACTTCAATGTCTCCCATTCAGAGATGACTTGGACTAAAATGGAAGCCGGTGCTCGATTTGTGTAATTGCATCTCGCCAATGCGATCTCAGATGGTGTTTGGCGTTCTGGGTAAAATCCCGAATCGCCACGAAGTCGCCACAGCCCGGCGGTAGCTGGAGACAGGAGGACTTCACACTGTTGAGTGGAAAAAGTTTAAGTGTGCAATTCTATTGTAAATCACCTTCTAATGAAGGAAAGGGGCATATCATACGTTGTTCAATCTTCGGTTTTCGTCCTTAGGGGGCCCGGTACTAAAGGGGGCGCAATGACATTTAATTAAAATTTGGAGTACAACATCCTTCTAAAGTCATGTTTCATGTAAATCACCCCTCAAATTAACTTAAGACATCGAAATGTCTGCGGTTATTAACTAAGACACCTCCTAATTAACGACCAATTAACAAAGTTTAACAAAACTTCGTTTGCAAAAAATAGTTCAGCAACTGAGACGCGATTTCCCTGGCGTTTGTTGATATAACGAGGGTTTTTGGTTCTCTAGCGATAAGAAAACCCTCAAAAGGAACAGTTACTTGTATAAAAGAGTAAGTGCAACAATTTCGATTAATGCTATAGATAAAACAAAAATTCAACTTCAGACATGCAACTTATCGCGTGTCTTGCATGAGGTTGCCGTTAAGTGGGTTTGTCCGCAATACGCTCGTTGTGCACACTGACTTGGAAACGAGATAACACGTTACGGGTTGCATACGTAAATTATGTGCACAATGTGTTATTTACATGCAACACATACTGAAAATGCTCTATAGGGAATTCATAAAGTTTGTATTTACGTAAAGGTGGTGACAGGTCCCTAATAGACCTACTCGGATAATTGGATATCAGTGCATGACAGTGTTTTCCCGTTGAGTGACTTCACCAGACGAAGGGGGTTCTGAGCGTATGATAACATCTAGCTTCTTTGTTTACTGCCAAGAAAAGTCTTTTGTCAGTTATGACAACAGGCTTATTACAGACCACGTGTGCATGAACACCGTCAAACCCAGAATGAATTAGTATACATTCAGAAAGAATAGATTATCGTTACTTCGGTTGCAGTTGGGCGATTTTGGCGATTCAAAAATTAAACATGATCACCAGGACGAGGATTTCAGAAATGCTACTGGTTTATGTTCGAAAATGTTATAACTTAACTTTTATTTTTAACAGCACAGCACAGTCAGCCGAGCTAGATACGATAGGCTTGAAGATGAGAGCAATTATCGAACAAAAGAGAGCTTTCCCTCCAACCACGAATGCCAGAATGGAGTTAATCAGCCGTGTAAGATATTGGCTACAAGAGTAAACTTCACAACTTGTTGTTGGGCTATAGAATCGAACAAGTTGGGAGCAACAGGAAAACGCCGTAATGGACTAATTACAGAAGAATAACAAAATAATAAACAAACTGTGCTTTATGTGGTAGCCTACTGCATTAACATTTAATGTTAGTCCCACCTTTTATCTGTTATTTCCAATAAGAAAATGTTTACTGTCGCCAAACTGACGACATGAGCCGACGGTCTGCCTGGCTGGAGTGCGAAGAACGAGGTTGCAGATAAATATAGAGAATTCAGACGTCTTGATAAAAGTTTGGAAATCAAGTTTTGCATTCTTATACGTCATGTTTTTATAACTGCATAATTACTTTTGGTGTAGTGGCGAAAATAATCGTAATCTGCCAAAACGACAAGTTTCGTCTTTGAGACGGACTCTCCCTTTCCGGTGTTCTTAATGTCGGGTTGGCCGAGGTGCAAGTATATATAGCCTTGAAGTGATTAAGCGTACATAGATAACCGTTTTTTGACATGAATAAGTCAACACGACGCCACTGGGGTGTATTTTTGGCGGCGTGGTATTGCAAAGTTATGTGATTGTATTTCCTTGTTTTATTGATATCAACTGTGGATGTAAATGTATGGTGCGTGTACTAGATCTTAGTCCATTGGTAGTTCACATGTCAGTCGCTGTCAGTTTTTCCTTCTGCCTAGTCGGTTATAAAATTTACTTATTTCAAGCCGACTGAAAATGTTTTCAAAAAATGATATTGTTATGGAATGCAGTAAACATTAAAACGAACTTACTAAAATCTAAACGTTGGTTTTTGAGCATGCGTGTTTTAGGGCTTACTAATAGGCCTACATTCAACTTTGATTTCTGACTAGCATTCCAGTAATCGGATACGATTCATGACCCTTTCGTGAAAACGTTGTTATTCTGTAAACTTTCTGACTTGACGTTACGCACTGTAATAGAATGTTGCACACAGTAAAGACGGCGACAGGTTCACATAAGAAGGTATTTTTGCGACAACGCATGCGCGCCGGACACACAAAGTTGTTGGGAAGTTTTCCCCGATACTTTCTCTAACCAGAGAAAACTGTTTTGTTTCGCCTAGCTGCTTTTCTGTCTTGCTGGTGCAGCTTCACACATTTTTGTGACAGTGACATTTCTTGTCCTGGGGACCATGTACATTTGTAGGTACTTGAGTGAATGAATGAACAAATGAATGAAAGGAATGAATTAATAAAATTAATGGATGAAATGAAGAAATTTCTTGCAGATTCCAACGACGCCCATTTACAAAAATACAACAAAAACTTTGTTGAAAACGCGATTAAACTTTTTGTTTGAGAGCTTGATACAGAGTCGCTTGTAGTGTCGAAGCAATCTCCTTTCTTCAGGTTTGAATCTATTTAGCAAAACACCGAGAGACATAACAAACAAACAAATTAAAGCACTAGTTATATTTAGAAACTGCATGTTTCATCATCAGGCAGTGAGTGGAATGAACATATAGGGAGGGAAATAAACAGTGAAACA
The DNA here is from genome assembly GCA_002633005.1 of Phoronis australis. Taxonomy (NCBI): domain Eukaryota; kingdom Metazoa; phylum Phoronida; family Phoronidae; genus Phoronis; species Phoronis australis. Next base: position 199,253 of record NMRA01000257.1, read on the forward strand.
CACGTGACAGAGGGAAGAGGGCATACTGGCAGGGAATGTGAATGTAACACACGAGAGGAAGCCCACAAGCTTATCGAAACAGAGCCAGCGTGCGGTACACACCTATCAGCTGCTCATTCAACACAGGTTTTTTTGGTGACTGATCAATAGCGATTCCACATTCTATAGCCGAAGTGTGTGAACTGCTGAGCGATAAAACAGATCGTCTATAATGAGAGGATTCACAGAGCGTGCGTCATGGAGCTGAAAATTAGCTACCACCATATGGTGGCTTTGAAACATTGGACATTATCATCATTTCTAAGATCTGTTGGTTTATTTTCACAAACCTCTGCCTATTTGCATTGGCACAACGTTTCGGTCAGTCATTTCTCTGACCATCTTCCGGTGTTACAACGTACTTAGAAGAACGAGCGCGGGTGTATGATACACTCATGTTGGCGAACTTTTCCCCTTTTTTCCTTGGCGAGAGCTGGCGTTGAATACGGAAGACATAAAAGCATGATGTCCAACTTAAAAGTTGTGTAAGTCCTTCCCAACGAGTCTGCAGCCAAAATATGCATCTACAAAGTTATAGAAACTACCTGTGTGAAAGTGTATGTTTTCTGTTGACAAGGATTTTTAACTTCAAATCAATGTGCCATTAATAGGGTTACGTGACTATATTTTTAGTAAAGTTTGGCAAAAAAAGAACTATACATTCTTAGCAAAACAATGGTATCGATAATGTTATAGATGTTCGAGATGAAATCTCAAAAATCGCTTTTCGGTTTTCTAAAATACCCTTTCGTTTTAGTTTTATGCATCGTTTGGATTTTTCTTACAAATGGCACGAGGTCTACTTTAGATAGCTCCTCACGCAAAAGCGGAAGATCTTGGGAATAATTCTGAACAGCGCTTTGTAGATAAGTGTACGAAGCATAGTATTGAAAGTTTCAGGTAAACTCGATCATGATTCATTTCTAAAATATGAGGTTGCGAAGTTAGNGCCGGACAAAAATGTTGGCACCCCCTTGTGATATCCTAGATCCGCCACTGATGATACACTCATGTTGGCGAACTTTTCCCCTTTTTTCCTTGGCGAGAGCTGGCGTTGAACACGGAAGACATTGGACATTATGCTTAAGTTGTGTAAGTCCTCCCCAACGAGTCTGCAGCCAAAATATTCATCTACAAAGTTATAGAAATTAACTGTGTGAAAGTGTATATTTTCTGTTGACAAGGATTTTTAACTTCAAATCAATGTGCCATTAATAGGGTTACGTGACTATATTTTTAGTAAAGTTTGGCAAAAAAGAACCGTTTTTACGATACATTCTTAGCAAAACAATGGTATCGATAATGTTATAGATGTTCGAGATGAAATCTCAAAAATCGCTTTTCGGTTTTCTAAAATACCCTTTCGTTTTAGTTTTATGCATCGGTTGGATTTTTCTTATAAATGGCACGAGGTCTACTTTAGATAGCTCCTCACGCAAAAGCGGAAGATCTTGGGAATAATTCTGAACAGCGCTTTGTAGATAAGTGTACGAAGCATAGTATTGAAAGTTTCAGGTAAACTCGATCATGATTCATTTCTAAAATATGAGGTTGCGAAGTTAGGCAAATTTGCAATTTTTCTAGGGTCCTACATAATCTTGTGAACCAATATTGCTAATGCTATATTATTGGAGTAACCCCAAAAGTGTTTATAGACCTAATTCACGCCGACAGGAGCTCTGTTAGTGCCATTACAGTGCGGAAATTACCTGACATAATTTTAGTGCTTTTCAGACAACTTTTAATTAGGATTTTTTACAATAGGACACAAACTTGCTGAGATTCTGGTATTCATCAAATTTTGCACGATTAATTCCGAGGAAATTTTTTCAGGAGGTAACTTTTGTTTACTCACTTTAAATCCAAGCCAGACGGCTCTCCTTAAATGACAATACTGCAATCTATGCTTTGACATTTATTGAACTTACTTACGTTATCAGTCTCACACATGACTTTTTAAGGCCTTTCGATAGGGGTTACGAAACTTCCTGAGATTCTCGATTGCACAAGGCCACAACCGATTGGGATAAATGATTCCTTTTCTGCAAAAAATGGGATTCTGAAATACTGTAAAGTGGGGACGTTACCAGTGTGGCATGACGTGTTACAACATATTATCAGCCACTACATGTATGTTGTTTACTGGAGCTCTGCCTTAAGACGGAATTGAACCCACGGCCACAGCGGTCAGAGGCTAACGCTTTGGTAGTAGTGGTAAAACTTAATGTTGCCGTGTATTATAAGCTTAAGTAAAGCCATAGAAAAAAATTCCAAACGTCGAAACGTCATATCCCAAATGGCTGGCCGGATTCATATGAAACTTCCACATATGACATCTATACTTTAACGCACACTTGAAGGGCTGCTTCCAAACTATTCTGATAACATGCTTTATGTAAACTGTTCTTCATACACCATCAAAATTAGGAGTTTAATGATTTTTATGAACAAATCGAAAATTGGGTGTATGAAACGAAAGCAAAATACTATTTTAGTAAATTGCAACTGCGTTTTTGAGATTTGCTTTTGAACAAACATTATTTTATATCTGTCACGGGTTAGCCGTTCACAAATATATAATAAGACCAGCAACTGCAGTTCAATCATATATTGTACTTGTACCAACGATTCATCCACACTTGACGAACACCGATAAAAGACAGACTCAAACCACGTGGTCTCCTGAGAACCAGTGTGGGCATTTGCTTATCAAAGACTAGCCAACAAATAGCTTAAAGCAGACGTCACAATAGTCATCAGAATATGAATAGTGATTCGCGCTAATGGGCGAGAGCCCGTCACACCACATATCAAATGAAATTTGGTCGTGCTGTTGATACCATTGCTGTGTTATGGGTGTACTTTTCTCTTACAAAAGTCATTGTCACGTGACCCAGTTAGAGGAAGATTAGTATGCAAACTAAAACCAGTCTTCGGACATTTTACTTTAAAAATAAACTTTTGCACAGCTTATTTATGCCGTTTTCTGGCTTAATGCACAGAGTTGTCGATAAGGCCACTACAAATAAGGTAACCAGTCTCGATTTCTTTTAAATGTGCGGGAACCGGTGATTTCCAATAAAATCTCAAAAGAACAGATTTTGTTGTTGTTTTTTAGCTCTGGTCAAAGCTAATGACTTCAAAAAGTCTCTCCTACCAAACAAAAATGCCAAAAAGTGTATTCTTTTGTCTCTAATACTGATTGTGTGAGGGTGTCGGTTGCACCCGACTGGGTAGAGAAACGTCGTTCTTCAATTTTTCTCGTCAATTATTCAATTATTATTTGTGAAATTTCATTAAACAGCGTATTCGGCATAACTGAAAAATTATGAAAAGGCAAAGAAAATCGTTTTGAGCCATTCCTATTTTTTGATTTTCCATTAAGCCCATTTTATTCTTCAAGTTTTCTTAAAAGAAATTCTCTTACTGTTCTCAAAAACTTCCTCGGACTAGTTCAGTTCAAGTAAATAATAAAGAATTACAAGAAAATGTGTTATATGTTACTGTTTTCGTGGGCTATTGTTTTTTGAGATTAAGCAAATACGATATATTCAGTCATAACTTCACTGACTATCACATCAAAAAATTGCCATTATTAACGCTGGCACGTCAGATCATTAGATTTCAAATTGAGTAATCTCGCAAAAATTGACCAAGAAATGAAACTCATTTGAGCGTATTGCTACTACCCGTTAAAAAGGTGAAATGAGATAAACATGTCCAGCGACGAATTGCAGCATTACTAAAAGCTGCTGGAAGTGTTTTCCGTGGTTTTGTCAACCAAATTGGAGCAGTGGCAAGCCTACCCTTAATAACGTCATACTTGACTATTTGTCAATTAAAGCAGGCCGAGAGATGACGACCAATGCTATAAGTAAACGAATCCTTGTTATCACTGATAACACACGAAGTGATGTTTGGCGCTGTCCTAGTTTTAAGCTATGAATCAACACTGTTCGGTTACTTTTTTAGTAGACTAGGACATTGTTTATCAAGAACTATAAACTTCCGAAACTGTCAGAGCATGTTATTTTTAGTGTTTCTATTTTCTCCGAAAGTCCCTTCCGTTCTCGACAATATTCAGCTAACATTACATGTCACAGTTCAATCTCCAGTTGCAAGTATCCCGGACGTATCTCATTGAACTCTGAGGTGGAGTCGGGGTATATAGTCACAACCTCGCCTCTTCAGACCGGTATACGTGCGCCAGAATTTCTCTGTAATGTACGCAAGCTGCAAGTGTGTAATTGTGGGTGACAGTACTTGTGGAAAAAGCAGCCTTCTACACGTGTACACCGAGAATGAATTCCCTACTCATTACATACCCAATGTTATCGAAGATTTTTCGTGTGAGATGGAACTGAACGAAACGCAAGTGGACCTGAGTTTGTGTGCGGTGGCCGGACACGAGGAGTACGACCACATAAGAGTTTTGTCTTACCCGAACTCCGATGTTGTCGTGGTGTGTTTCTCGATTGACAACAAGAACAGTTTAGAAAATGTTCTTACCAAGTGGCTGCCAGAAACGCGTTTGCACTGTCCGACTGTTCCGATTATTTTGGTGGGAAACAAAACTGATTTGAGAAGTCGATGTAACAACAACCAACTACATCTTCTCTCGGAAGATGCTGGATTGACCATGTCCAAGAAAATAGGGGCTCGTTGTTATTTGGAGTGCTCAGCAAAGTTGAAAACTGGGATACAAACAGTGTTTGAAACAGCTGTTAAACTTGCAATGAAAGACAGAGCAAAGACTCACCAAAAGAAAAAGTATACAGAACATAGCTGCAATGTGCTTTAAAGAAAACATCTATTGGCGAGCATCTACGTGGCAGTTGTCAGTCTTTACAGATTTACTCCCCGTAGACCTGCGACACTATGCGTGTAGGCTGTTTGAATTAATTAATAGTGGCGACCCGACGGACCAAACATTCCGACTGATGCAGTTACTACACCGGCAATGAAAACTAATGTCAGATCATCAACGACAGCATCTGTTTATTTTTTCTACACTTGACAAAACCACTGATCAATCCTTTGTTTTCAACTATTAATGTGTATATCTCTTTTTACTGTCATTTGACAATCTTTTTTGCCCGTTGGGCAATTCGCTAAGCCATACTATACAGCGCCATCTGTACATGTACTGTTTGTTTAAAGCTCAGATATATCTGAGTTTAAAGGCAGATAGCACTGAGCCCCTCCTTGAGGACTCTAGCGCAAAGGCAGCTTCGTGTAGGACGAAAATGCCCAGCTCGTGACTGTATTGACTTCCTTATTTGGAAAAATCACGTGCGTGAGTAAACTTGCCCGAGTGGGCATAAAAAGGCATTGTCGTTACCTGGTGTACATCAACGTGGAATTGTAAGCAAAAACAATTATTGTGTAAAGGGGACCAATTCTGTGCCCAGCCTTAACTGCTGGGAGAGCCAGTTTTCGTTGTTAAGTTACTCGACGTCATTAATTTTTCACCATTCATGAGGTAGAATAGACCGGTGCTGTCCAGTCTCAACTAGGAACTAGCTTACATGTTCCCACCCGGCAGTGTCTCGCGATTACATACAGTGGAGTTGATCGATTTACTGTGCGACCAGTTACCACCGTGAAATAACTAGCAGCCTCTACGACGACACTGCAGCTGGTATACGTGACTTAGTCTGATTGACGCCATCTAATGTCCTGCAATTTTGTTCCCTAATTTCAACAATCAAATACACATATATTTATGTGGCTTGTTATTGTATTCAGAATGCACCGTGAAATGTCAAAATGTGAAAAAGATAAACACAGCAAGACAAAAGTAGGTCGCTGAATGTCAAAAATGGTAATCACCGTAGCACTGAAATCTGAGTAATAGTCATATTGCCGCCTCCCAGACTAAATCTAAATTAAGTGCAACTATCAGAGATTTTCGATAAAGCGCTTCAGTGCTTTTTCGAAATTACAATTTCCGTTCAATGAGTGGTAGTTTCTGTTCTACAACCAGTAAGAACATATTTCCCCTGAACAATTTAATTCCGTTCAAGGCATGCGATTTTCCAATACGAACGTTTTTTGGAAACTTGATTTTGCTGTTCACTTAACGCAACCTGATCATTTCCGGCAACTGGTCGAAACGTTGTTGAGTGCATGCCAGTTTGTTACCGTGTTGCACAAGTAAATATATAAGTTTATCAACATAGCATTCATTGCGCTGAAGGGTTTCCGTTGAAAATGTTAGAATTTCAGTGTGACACTAGGTTACCCCCATTTCTAAAGAGAATGACAGCCGTATGTATGGCAAGCCCTAGATTGTGAAATTGATCATTCGCTGTTGCTGTAAAACTTGTTGCATTTACATATAGGCCATGTGCCTGATTTCTTTCGCGATTTTTAGAACAAGGCCAACGATGATAAGGCTAAACAATATCTTGCGTGGTGGGACTAAAACGCAGACACACTGGCCACGGGCTAGAAATACGTGCACCAGTACGATTTAGTTCTTAGGCGTAAAACGGTGTTTTTAAGAACTACCAAAATGAGAAAAGTTAATGACAAACGTGTTAGAGGGAATACGTTCTAAAAATCACCAGTCACATTTGGTTTCCGAAAAAAAGGTTCGAAAGCGCTTTCTGTTGGGGACGATATATTGGAAATTCCCGCTACTAGTCACAAAGCACAGGTTTGATCAGATTGTCTCAAAATGTTTGTTGAAATAAATACTTCCATTATCGTGATTAATATTTGTGGAAAGAGAACTTGTTATAAATTTTGTGTATTCGTTACGTGACCCGGAAAACAGAGAAAAGAAAAAATTACAAAACGAAAATTAATTAAGGAACATCATGCTGATGTTTAAAGTAGCTGGCTAGAACAGGACGGAAACAGCGTGGGTCGTTTTGAATAAACTTGAGCGGACAACAGTCTGATACAACGTGCCCTCACTTTGAGAACCAGTTTGATGCCCGTTATTTAGTGGGGAAAACTGGTTCTCAAACTTCGGGCACGTTATATCAGACCATTACCCTTGAGCGTAGGTGATTCCCATTTTCGCTGCTGCTTCATAAAGAATTTTGAGGTTATCTCTGGTTAAATTTCTCGTCCAAGTCATGCAGCAAGCCTGTGCGAAACATAACAGTGTAAAAGCCCAGCTCACTTACAAATGAATGAATTATTTAGAAGTGGTGCACCCTTCAAGGTATGAACAACTCGGGTTGTGTTTCGTCTTAATAGAACTGGCTGTAACAGTTCTCCTTTGTTTGGTCTTCCAAGAGTTCTCGGCCACAACTGAAAATCCAAACCTGACGCTGTGACAAAATGCATTGAGATGGCCCTTTAGCCGCCAAGATTGCATATACATGTAACTGATAGAAAAATAAACAAAGAGATGCATCTTTCATCACGGTTCGTTTACATTTTACTAGGTTTGCAATATTAACAAGGTAGTGTGTCGGTTCCTCATTGAACCCAACCTATCGACAGCCATACTGAAATCGAAAAATTCCGGATCTATGCGGATACTGAAATCAGGACTCGTTCTGTCTCCCTGCTACAGAGATTGTGCCGGACGGAGGCCTTTGTGTGCTAAGGAGACAACTGAAGCATCGCTGTATCACAATTTTCAAACGAAATTATCAAGACACTTTTGATTCTATTAGACTATAAATATTTAGAAGCAAGCGTAATTAGTAAATTATATATTGATTTAATAGTCTTGGATTTGATAATTAAACAGCAATTTTGTGTTCAACTTCTGCAATAACAGTACGAGACTTGGTTGAAAATTAGAAACAAATCTATAATTGCGCTTTTTCAACGAGCTAAGTTGTGGCTGTCAAACTCGTTTGCAACGCGCGTAAGTTTGACATGTTTACCCCTAGCTTTCTTGAATAATTTTACTGGCTCTAGAAAGAAAGGGCTGAGTGATTTTAAATTGATATATCTTTCCATTCACATTTTTGGCTTGTTTTTTTAAACTATGTCTACATTTCAACATCAAACATTACCGCGTTTTACACTTTACATCAAGTTCAGTTTCGCGTTACATCATGGTGCTTTTCAATCCACTAAGCTGGTCTCAAAAATTTTCTTGACACGGTAGTTTTTTTTACAATCTAAACAACTGATTATTTTTGAGTAGGACTGATTTCTTGAAATTATTTGGTTTGTTCAGAGCCATAAAGAACAAAATCTGTCGAGTTATTTTCATTTTACGAGCGTTTATCGACTTCCAATTTATGGCTTTCTCTCAGTTCGCTCATGGTAGCAGCAGGGTAGAGTTTAACGCAACGATCTAGCCAGGACCTTCCTAGAAAAGCAAGACTTCGCGAGACTACGCGAGTTATTGCCGTGTGTTTATTATGAGACAACGTGATTTTGACTAAATTGTTCTCCTGTGTATGTGTGATAACAAAAGGCTCCATTCGTGAAAGTGGGCGAGCCTCACTCACCAAGGCGACCAGTGAAAAGCTGCAGCGGTAACGGCAACACATTTATAATCTCACTACCCGCGGCCTACTAGACTGGTCAGTTCGTAGTAAATGCTCAGTGCTACACCTATATACTCAGGTTAATCAACCATTATTTGACTTTCCAAGAAAGGGACTCGATGCAATCAGGAACGTTTAATTAATTATTGTCCACTTGTACAAAATCAATACCAATAGTGGCTGGAACGAGGCTCCATTTAGTTTTGATACACCTAGCTATATATAGTCAGGTTAGTCAACCATCATTTGACTTTCCGAAAAAGGAGTCAATGCAATCAGGAAGTTTAGGTAGGCCTACTGTCGGTTTAAACGTTTGTGGCTTGAACCGGAGGCTTCACTAAGTTTTTGCTATTTTATGAAAACAAAAGTAATCTCACCATACTATAGTCAGTGCGTGGCATAACAGTGCAACGAACAATTACGCTGCTGGCAATCAAGCAAACGTCCCCAACTTCCTGACCGTATTGGCAACTTTATTTGAAAAGTCACATGAGTTGACTAGCTTGCTGGGAACACGGGCATATGTTAGCGGACGAGTGAGGTTATAAATGCGTTGCCGTTACCCTGGAGGTATCAACATAGACTTAAAAGTAAAAGACAACTATTGTCATCGGGTAACGGCGTGTTGATTAAAGTTGAATAGTCTTAAGCTAAGACCGGAATTATTTAAAACCTTTTGCTTGGGCCTCGTGTATGCTGACAAGTACATGACCTTCAAAGTTTGTAAAGGAAACACTATCATCAGTCGTGTTTAAGTGCTTTCAGTTGAATTGCTCAAATTATTACTACGAGAGTTGGGTACTAAGTATTTGGACACCAGTTGCCGATAACTGAAATAGCCTACTGCCCATTCAACACGGATGGTGAAAACTCGCGTGTTAACTCATTTTAGCTGCTATTTGTTTGTTCAAGGCTGCATAAAAATAACGTCCCTGCTACGAGACACTTATCAATTACTTGTTAATTTAGATATTTAATTCAGTTTTGGACTTGGATCTGTGATGTACCAATACAAAAACATGCACGACAGGTCATTTCCTTATTTAGAGTCACGAGTTAGAAATAATCTGGCTCTCACTTCCTTTAGAAGTGCATGACCACTGTCTGTATGATTATGAGGTTTACATCGTAATAGTATGAAAAAAATTGCAAATGTATTTATCATGTTATTATGTTTTGAGATTTATTACAGTTTTATTTTGTCATCGAGGACACGCCTGCATGCTGGCCGTCAGAAAGTGGCATTGACTGGAATGTCAGTTAAGGGCAACCCTTTGAGAACTTGAGTTGGGCTTCCTGTTGATTTATAAAGTTTACAACGTGAACAAGATAACTCATGCAGCCACATATAAGTTTTAAATTGGGAATTTGATTGAGAAGCTGAGCAATTCTGGTTTTGAAATTATACGAGTATTTTTGTTTCAGTATTAGGCCTACTTGTTTCAGTATTAGGTCTACCAGGACACATTTATTACAAATTCTCCGCGATCAAATTTATGTACGCCGTTACGTTAACCATGGCTGCAATTTTCCTTTTCAACATTGATGGACAAGTCATTTAGGCTGTCGTCTGCGATTCTTGTAACTCTCATGGTGCAAGACGTGTAATCACTGATTCTTGCATAGGTGGATTTAGGGGGGCAGGGGGCGGCCNATTTTTCGAGCGCCTGTGCATACAATCGCGCTTTGCTCAATTTTCCGAGGCAACATGTTGGGTCCCCCCTTATGGTATCCTAGATCCGCCACTGTCTTGTTAGAATATGCCAGCCTTCCAAAGATCAAAAATGAGACAGTGTTGTCTGCATGTGTAATTGCGAGAATCGACCATGGAAGACTTCACACCAGCGAAGCAGCGGATCAAACCAGCTTCCTTCGCGAGATTATTGTGCTTATGGAACTCGGACCTGGCCAGGCCAATAAGAAAGGAAACTTACAGCTACTTGACACTATGGTCAGAATCGAATGGCCGACATAGTTGCATATCAGCGTTTCAATGCACACAAGCACCAGTGATACCGCACCCTTTAATTTTCCGAATTGGCCGTCACCAGCAATTCTCTAGTAAATTAAGTCAATGACTGACAGTGCCTGCCTAGTGAGAACCAGAATCACTTAATAATAAAAACCACAAGATACAGCAGGATTGTTCATTTATATTTCATAAGGTAACTAAGGATTGCGCGCTACAGTTCACTTGTCAGTAAAAATTGTACATCTTGAACCATGATTATTTAATCATTTTCTATCAATAGTAGATTATACTCAAAGTACACCAATCTACAGACACATTACAAAAAACAATACACCACATTTACACAGTTATGTAGAATGTAAATGCATGAACCTGAAACCTATTTATCAAAGTCCTCGTGAACACCATTATCCTATCAAAAATAGTATTAGCTACCAATTATTTACCTAATAGTAATGCTCACAATAACTTCGCTAGCGTCTCTTAGTAGGCTGGTGTCCAGATATTAACCTTTATTGTAGGATGCATCAAAGCATGTTTAATAAACTGAATGTTTCAACAGAGGCGTTGGCCTTATCACCCTGTTAACCAGAGCAGACTATACTTCAAAACAACAGTGACTTATGTTTTCTGCATAGCATCAGATACTCAAAACATATCTTCATCCTCAGTACTTGACAGGGCAGTAGGTGGAATAAATTTGTAATGTACATGTAGTCACACTGATGATAATACAATACACTCAAAAGTACATCAATTTACATTTCAAAGAATAATAAACCATCGACTTAGTTAATAAAGTTGAACATTGAAGTCATTTGCTTGTAACAGTACTTCCCAAAGTCACATTGTGAGTATGTGTTTATCAGTTGTTGCAAAATATATACCATTATTACACGACAGCTCGCGTAATGTACTACGAAGAATAGCAAGTTGTGTGATGCGACACTGAATTTACCGTGAAAGGCCATCAGGTTGCTGTTCTAGGCCTTTAAAACTCTCATCATTGTACGTTGTATTTTTCATAATAAACATTAAAAAGACTGCTGATCGTTATCCCTTGTTGAATTGTGAGATAGAATGAAGATAGATTGTGTTTGTGGAAACTGTAGCAAGAGAATAAGACTATTCATTTTCCTGCACAACATCAAATAAACATTGAAATGGCACAATGTGAAATTCATTACACAGAGTTCTAATAGAAAAGCTTCGAGACCAACACAGAACACAGAAATTTTACCATCTGCCTCAAGCAAAGAATATATTTTAACCTGAACATAAATAAAATCGTTATTTCCTACAGTTATGAGAAGTTGGATTCTCATTTAGTCATTAGTAATGGAGTGCACAAGAGACCTTAGGCCAAACATAATTTGCTAAGACGAGTCAACCTTCTAAGACTGAACATATTTAGGAAAATTAGAGTGGTTTTAACATTTCAAAGTGGTGCTAACATCTAGAAGTGGTTCTAACATCTCAAAGTGGTTCTATACAACTAGTGTGTAATGTTATTGTTTTGGGACAATTAAAACTGGAGAGCCCAGGTGATGAAGCACATAGTCGCTCGTACTGCCCATGAACGTGCGGCGCAAGGTGTTCAAGCCACGACTGGCAACTACCACCAAATCCATCTTATTTTTCATGGCATACTCACAGATGTGTTGACCAACACTGGACGAGCCTTCATTCTCCATCACGTACTTGAAGCTATTCTGCAAATATAGAAATTCAAATGAATGTTACATAGGCCACATTAACTATGATGTACGTTGGACAAAACAATTCAGAAAGCACTTCAATGTCTCAAGTCTTCAAGCAAGGCTTCACTCTCACCCTCAGTATATGCGCATACTTAGGGCCATGCACCTTCATCCAAAACAATGTTTTGCATTTTGGTACACGCTTCACTTATACTGTTAAAAGTTTGAAAAAATGTAAGTTTGGTGTCATTCTAATGCGGTGAACACTTCGTTACTAAAACACCAAAAATTACAATTTAAACTAGACATGGCATCTTCCTCCTGGTCATGCTATGCAGAGTTTGAACTACTATAATACCTTTACAACTGGTGGGAAAAGATTTCAATTTACATATGAGGCGGCACTACACCAAACCCTTTGTAATAGCTACAAAGAAACTTCTATTGATTTATTGAGTGACCAATGAATGTAAAGAAGGAAGAAACTGTTTACCTTTATTAAGGTTATGCAGGTGACCTTACAGAAAAGTTGGTATATTTAGCCAAATATCTATAACACTATCACAGGTTTCAAATCTTTTTCCGATAGCACAAAGTCTAGAATTTGATTTTTGGCTTTTACCAGCCTTTTGTTAATAAGGTCACATGACCATTTCTTTTTACTAAAATGAGGCAAAACGGAAATGTACGTTGATAGCAAAACAATGGTGTCAACAACAAAAATAAGGTCAAATTGTATTTGATATAAATGTTCGAGGTGAAATCTCAAAAATGCTGTTATAGAATTCAAAAGTAATATTCTGTTTCCTTTTTATGCACCTAAAAAGTTTTTTCATGAACAAAAATTCTAGTTTTTGATAGCCCCTCATGAAAAAGTGGAACATTTTGAAAACAATTCTTATCAGCATTTTGAAGAACAGTGTATAAAGCATATTATCTGAAAGTTTCATTTGGATCCAATCGGCAGTTTCTGAGATATGATGTTCCAAAGTCAGCCAAATTTTATACATTTTTCTAGGTTCCTTATGTAACCTTAACAGACAATTATTTGCTAAAAATGAGCAAGCTCAAAGGAAAGACTGCATGGCTGAACATGGATCACTCAAACAATATGTCTGTTGCAACTCGTTTGATTCAAGTCACCTCAAAAATTTAAAATAAATGAGACAATCCTCTTATCACTCGGAAACCTAACTTCATTCAGTGCAAACTTGACTCACAGCTGGAAGTTTAGCATTCCTCAGCAGGCTCGTGTACTTCTCTTCAATATCAGCCTCTTTCTTGTTATGGCCACTCATAATTTTGGCCCACTCTTCATGTGGGACATTGAATGGAGCTATAAGAAATTGTAAATGGATTCAGGTTTGACTCTGCACAACTCAAACATGTGGCCAAAAAGTGAGACATGAAAGTGCCACATGTCATAAACAAACCCAAAAAGTGACGATTTGAGTCAAGAAGTTGCTTAGTTATTGAATAGGAATATGCACTTAAACCAGCAGTTTCATAACCACACTGTAATTAATCTCACACCATGGCAAGCTTGCTAGCATGTGTGAATCTTAACAACAACACTAGCTAAAAGCACTCCAATCTGCCAGTGATCTGTCATTGAATGCTGTCTGTTTTTGGCAAATCAATCCTAGAGCTATTTTTACACGGGGAACAGTTGTTACGGTGTGAGTTGTGACAATGATTTGCTCCACTTAAGTCGCATTTACACGACATGGTCACAAACTGGATCAGCATATTAAGTAATTTACACAAACACTGTCTGCATATGCTCGCATAAACAATAGCAAACTTTCAAACCATGTGAAATGTTAGCGGATAACTTGTACGTATATATATATATATATATATATATATATACGCTATTGCGCAAGCGCACTGAAATATGTTAGTTTCCGCCCAGCCCCAGTTGTGTTTAGACGTGTAGTTGACACTGGAGCAACTGATCGAGTGCAACTCGCTCTACCTCTCACAAATGGGTGTCAAAAATGGCTGCCGTTGTGTCAACTACCTCTGTCACACACTTGCGCCCAATCAGCTGTTCCGTATTAAATGCTCCGAGAGAGTTCGGTTTTGTAATTGGCAAGAACAGGGCAGAAAACAAGAAAGAGTGTTTCAATCTTTAATCCAAACACTGCTATCTTAGTTAGTTAAATTACCCACAACAATATTAATCTAAACCTTCCAAGGAATCACCATTAAAGTCCTGTTTTATGAGACTTACTGCCAAATGAGAGTGCAGGTAGATGAGGTGGTTCAGAAATATGTAGCAGAGTTATGTTTTCCCCCTCTCGGTACATGTAGGTCAGATAGTCTGCAAAATACAGCAATGTTGATAATTCAAAGACATGTAAAGTTCATATCCCACAAAGATACAGTTACATGTATATAAGGGTTACGTTTAACAGAATCCCAGTCTATACCATAGTTGCATGGTTTAACATCCCAGCACGTTTGGCTGAAAGTCCTCCCTAACTTTCCATGTTTTCCATTTGAATGCTGTAGTATTGCGTATTAGCATCTGGGCACATATTTTTTCAAAACATTTTTGACCCAGAACTTATTCCAAACCAGTTTTGCAAACACGGAGCTCACTCTTGGTATCAACTGCATGGTATGTTTGACATTTTTTTTATAAATAAACATTGCTTTAACAGTGTCTGTTTCACTTGACAACAATATGAGGGCGGGACTGGCATCTGCTCTGCTGTTCCTAAAAAACCCATTACGCCGTTCAGGATTTTTAGTGCTTTCAAAGCACATTATCAAATAATTTGCACACCTTATGATGACTTGCATTTGGTTAGCAGTAGGTCCCATCAATGGTAAATTAGAGAAAAATTAAATGAAAGCCCATAATAGCTTTTTATATGTATTATTTGGCCAGATAGACCGTGAAGATGAAAGACATGGTTTCTTCAGTAACAGGCCTTCCAATATACTGCAGAAAAACAGCAGGTTTAATGAAATAATTTCAATTAACTGAGCAGAACAGCACTGCCACCTAATCATTTGACTTCAATTGCGTTAATTTCCAGTCATGCTTTCGGCATACCTGTTCTGGTGTTTGCTCATTTCTTTGTGACCAGACCACCCATTTCCAAAATTTCTGTGTTAACCAGACAGCAAAGCAAAGCGTGTCACCATTTTTCATTCAATTACTTAATTATCGACTGCTTAAGTAACTGAAGCCATTTCTTTTTTAAATGTCACAGAATAAAGTTGCTAAAAACAAACTTGAAGACAAACATTCTTTGAATCCACATTTTACAAGTATGATACATGTTTCAAAAATTTGAACTTGCAAAAATGAAAAGATAGGGTTGACAGCACTTTTTAAAAAAATTACGAAGCCATTTCTTGATGTTCCAAAGATTACTAAGTTTCGATTATTGTTCAAAACACAATTAAAAGGTTACAGAAAAGTATGCGAAAATCTCATTGATTAAAACTAGAGGGAACTATACAAAACACAAAAAGGATCTTCAGGCCACGACGTGTCAATGTAATGTATCACCAAGCCAATAGAAAGACCTCAGTTTGCATTGAAATGAATACCGGTATACGTAAAACCATACTAGTTGTACAGAAAACATTTTTTAATAAAAAAAAAAACACTGCTCTCCATTTTGCCCTAAGCAATAGTATAATTTGAAGACAAAAGAATCATTACGTTTTACTCAATAATGAGTGTAGCATTCACAACTAACTGGATAAAGGTCATGCCAAATATTTTCCGCAACATTTTGGTGTACAGAGTTTAAATTCAGTGCCTTGAACTTACAGTTGAGTGCATGGTCAGCATTGTCACTGTTGTCAACAGCAATCAATATTTGTCTAGCCATGTTGATGGGGTTTAGTTGTGGTATCTTTAATATTGAGAACTGAAATAAAAAGTAATCAACTGTCAAACATGTGGACTATAACTCTGCAGGCTGAGCTAATCTTTTCAAGAACAACCACGCAGCACCTGCCCATACATAAACTTACATTTCAAATTTTCTGGGTGATACACTCAATTATGCCTACACATGCACAAAGGCCAGATAAAAAATTTATTTCACGAAACATGAGTGGACTCCATGAAAGTTAACAAGTCAATATCATTCTAACTGTGTTTGTTTCCCTGAAGTCCTAACACACAATGTAGATAAACAACAGCTGCAGCTGCAGAGCAGAAGTAAGTGAAAATACAATGAATCAATTCACCAATACAATACAATACAATATACCAGCAATTCGAGTCTCAAAGTTAACTAGCAACAAGTATTGTTTATTTTGGCTCAAAATAAGAATGACCTGAAATCCTAAGACTCACAGCCGGGATTCTATGGTAGTTTGTACCAGGTAGACACTTCTCCCAACAGGGCCCTTCCCTCTTCCAACATTTAACCCTTCAACTGATAATATATCAGGAATCTCAAAGACATGGCAAAGCTGAAATACCCACCTGTAACAATACCGATAGGCCAAAATATAAAAAATATCAAAACAACTTGCACAGATGGGACAATTCCCAACACTGCATTGACTAGGCCACTTCCAGGCCAACTCCCACGTGATATTTCAGCGGATTTCGCCCTCCTATAGCCATGTCAATACTTAATCGTATGCCTTTCATACAAGCAAGATGTCCAGCCAACCTCAAGTTTCGAGCACGAACAACTTGTTACTTCCGTAGCCAATTCTGGCACGAAATTTTTTTGTGTCAACATGCATGCAGGCAACTCTACGCTTACGAGAAAGAAAACTTTTTGTCTGTCACAGCCAGCTCAGCATTTACAGGCACCAAAAATTTCTGTTCCCCGAGCCAACTCCAAGCTTGTAGGAGGTGAGCCATGAAAAAATTTTTGTGCCAGTCTGTTGCAGTCCAAACTGATGCCTGCGACAAACTTATTTGACGCATTTCAATTTGGCATAGGTTGGTGAGCCAAACTGATGCCTGTGCCAAACTGAAGCTACCATGAGTTCCCAAATTATGCAAGTGGTTTATGGATATTTTGATGGTAATCAGAACCCACAATTGACGACAATGAGTGCTTACTTATGCATGTTGTGTGGATTAATCACAAGGGGGAAGTGTTCAGCAAAACTATTACATACCACGCCGCACTCATTGTCATCAATTCCAGTTCTGGGCTGCAACACCCCTAGGCCCTATACCCTAAAACTTTTATCATTTTTTCATCTTAGGACATCTGATTTCATATATTACAAACTTTGAAGGAGATTAACCCATCGGCACAGCAGTGGCTATCCTATAGGCCTTGACATTACCACCGACTCAACTGGCAGTAGACGGTGGTTCTGTCCACAAAAGGCATACCGTCTCTATAGCTGGTAGTAGAGACGGTGGTACTGTCCACAAAAGGCATACCATCTCTATAGCTGGCAGTAGAGACGATGGTACTGTCCACAAAAGGCATACCGTCTCTATAGCTGGCAGTAGAGACGGTGGTACTGTCCACAAAAGGCATACCGTCTTTATAGCTGGCAGTAGAGACGGTGGTACTGTCCATAAAAGGCATACCGTCTCTATAGCTGGCAGTAGCTCCTATGGGAGATTCATACTCCATAAGCTTTTCAGCGAATTATGCTTCACACTGATTAAAACCTCAAAGTTACATTGTTATGAGTACTTTTTATGCATACTAGTAGAGGGACATCTTACAGCTTGAATAGATTACTCGCGGAATCAAACTTTTTCTTCGAGTAGTCCTTCTCTAAGTTGTCCAAATCAGCAAATGGCTATTTTTAACTCTAAGCGCATTTCTGGTAGGTGCAGTAAAAATAGAAGTGTGCCCTGTGCCAGTTTGCTATTTGGGCAACTGAACGAAGTTCTGCTCAAAGTAAAAGTTTGATTACGAGAGTATTTGTTCTAGTTGGAAAGAATGATAAGGACATCAACAGCGGCTCCTTAAGGACTGTCCCTCTATGCGCAATGTGACTTCACTGTTTTCATCAGTGTGAAGCATAATTCACCGAAAAGCATCTGGCGTATGAAGTGCCTGTGGAAGGTTCACCGTCTCTACAGCCACCTAGAGACGGTGAACTGTCAAGACGGAATGGAGTTCAACGCCACGAACGATGAACAGCCATACTGCTGCATACGCCGGAATGATTCACGGATGCGAACTTATTGGTATTTGAAGTTTGCAACTTTGACTAGACCAAATTAGCGATGCGTGGACCATTAAGACATTTTATTTCTGTTAGTTATTACCCCCAGCACTCTAAAACTATACATATGAATGTGGATTACTAGTGCCGATCAATCAACAACACGAAACGAACAAATATTGAAGCTTGCCAGGCTATCGATCCCCTAGTTCTCCAACTGAACCCAAGTTGCGTGAGGTCTTATGGGCAAAATACGTACACCGATAATCGCAACTCTGAAAATGAATTGAAGCAACATTCAACGACTTACTTAAAATCAAATAACTCGTAAGCTTCGCTCCCGCCCCTCGTAACAAGTTTGCCACCGACGCGAAAGCCGATCCAAAATGAGCTTATGACCTATATACGGGTCCTTCGAAAAAAGCCCGGATTAGCTAGCAGGCAATGCAGTTTACACTCGTGAACTAAAGTCGGGTACAACTAAACCTGGCTCATTGACTCACAAACACCGCCCGCACTCATGAAACATGGCTTACATGTATGCATCCAAAACATTTCTCATTGACTTTTATGACTGAAGTCTGCGAAAAATTAAAAAAAATCATTAGCGGCTCATGCCGCGGCGCACCCAGGGCCGGCCGGGGGGGGGGGGGGGGGNCAAAGTGGGCAAAAAGGTCCGCCTGCGAGAAACAGTAAGGCCAAGAAAATGAGATAAAAATCTACTAAACAAGCACAAACGCGCAATTCACGGTGGTGCGTCCGTTGTTTTTTTTTTTTTTTAGTAGTCCGCCGGCCCTGGGTCCATAACGTTAGGAATTCGAGCCCCCCATATTGAAGGCTGGGTGCGCGCATGCCGCGGCTTGATAGATATAGTCATCTTTGCCTTTAATCTCGATCCGACTGACCGACTGACGTACATCCGATCTTGTAGTGATCAGATAGCCGACGAGTCCGTCACGTACGCTAGATCTGCTTTCCCGCAGCCTGTAAAGATGTCCGTAAAACTTAAGCATTAGTCAGATCACCCTCACTTAATTAAATATCTGGAAGTCTGGACCTTGCCCACTTACACGGGCAAAAGCCCCGCACTACTGAGCCGTTGTCGATCAGTAGTCATTTACCGTAAACTCACGGGTTAACGTCCATGTCCGGGTTAATGCCCATCCCTGACTTTTTGTCCATTCTCGGTTTAAGCGCCCACTGCTTGGGTAGGCGTCCAACCCTTAGCTCATGGTTTCCCTGAGCGCAAAAGGCCGGTCCACCTCAGAGTGCCGGATATTACGGTAGGCTTAATTTATTATTGAGTTTCACACTTTTGTGTGGTCAGTTCTTTGCTGCGGTTTCATAATTTGCCTACTAAAAGACCTTCTCAAAAATATTGTGACCACTACTATTAAGCAAATATCTGACAGCTAACACTTTTTGATGGGATAACTTGGTGTTCACAAGACATGCCAGCCGACGCGGCACTAAATAAGTAGGGCTATAGCCCCCGGCCCAGCCCCCTGTACGGTGCGCCCCCAATTCAAGTACTTTGATAAGGTTTCAACTTCATTCTTCGACATAATTGCATAACTGTGGTGCATTTTTTTGTAATGTGTGT
>NMRA01000257.1:219327-322565 GCA_002633005.1 Phoronis australis
TGTGTGTGTGTGTGTGTGTGTGTGTGTGTGTGTGTGTATAGATGTAGATATTGAGTGTTAATCTGCTATAGAGAAAATTTGCCAAGTAATTCTGGTGCCCAAATAATAATGCTTCAAGTTTATTGAGTGAACTATGGAGTAAAACACATTAATTATCTTATGGTGTATCCAATATTATTTTATTATAAACTGAATCTGACGTTGAAAAAATACACACCATGAGGTAGATAAAACCCACACAAATTCCTTTTGCGAGGTTCTGGCATCTACACATACAGACCTACAACACTGTTTTGACTTACGATCCCAGGAAGGCTGGCATATAATTCTAACAAGAATTAGTGATAATATGTCTTGCCATGGGCGGCGCACTATAGGGGGCTGGGAGGCTATAGCCCCCCGCCCAGTTTTTTCAGTGCTGCGCCGCACATGGTCTATATGCGGTGCACAACAGGGGGGCTGAGGGGCTTTAGCCCCACTTTTTTCAGTGCTGCGCCGCCCATGCATAACCTCTATGTTCAGATAATATAACATGGACTGTTTTGCACTACTTATACATATAAACGTTTTAATTTAGCGAATTTCATTATTTCATTGCTTGTGTTTCATGGTTTGTCCCTCTGGTGCCAGCGTTGTTGTTACAGCTCAGGCCCCCGGCTCTGCAGTTTGGTTCTGACTGGTTGCTAATTAGCCCACCAGCCAAGTGAAATTGAAGGGATAAGTGTGTTTTACTCCACGAATGTCTCAAATTTGAAGATGTTGAACTCTAATTTTGAATTGGTGATAGTTACTTACAGGGGTCTTGGATTTTGAAAACCAGTTTGCCGTTAGTTCAGTGGAGAAAAATGTTTCTCGAAACGTGGGACCTCTCTGTAAGTCATTATTACCTTTGAAGTAAGTGGTTTGGGGGCAATTCGAGTGTGGGATACCTTTTGAGATTTGTTCCTGTACATGTGGTTGAGCAGAAAAACTTCCTGTGTGTGAATTGGCAACAACTTGATTGCTATGATCTCGGGGTGAGTCGTTTTGAAGTAGGCTAACCGTCGTATTGACTCAATTCTGCCGCAAAATCGAATATAATCCAACTAAAAATTCTGTAACGTAGATTGGCAGCTGTGATACTCAAACTCATCCGCGCAAGTGACTACAATTGACACTGCACTGCCACGATACTTGTGCTGGCACAGTACTTTAATGTGACATCCAAGTCTTATGCAGACGGAACTTCATAACAGCCTTTGGAAATGAGGTATAGAGGAAACAGTATGCAACGAAATTATTTTTGGCACAACTGCTTTTGGATATGGACGACGTAGAATGGCGACAAAAATAAAATTTCATTTTAATGGCTTAGTTCCGCCTTTTTAGTAGACCATCCAACTAGTGTAACTTAGGACTAATGCGCGTTTACACTTGGGCACCATCGGTATAGCGCACTTTCGTATTCTAGTGAGCTGCACCCGATCAGCCTTATCTTTGTTTTGACTATGAACTTTCCTGGATGGATAAACAGTTACAAGACGTTGTATTTTCCTTTTCTTCATGGACGCTTTGTGAACCATGAAAACTAAGGCAAACCAGCAAAATTCACGTTCTGCAGAGATTTTGTAAATGACTTTTCAAAATACCGAGGGAGAGAAAATAATACAAATTTGTTACTGTGGTTTGCACTCTAAAATATCACACGTGCACTTCATACCAGACAAATTGCCACCCTTATAAACCAACTCGTGTTAGTTCAAGAGTCGCAATATGAAACCGACCCTGTCGCAACAAAATGGTCAGACTGTGTACGAAAACAGGCCAATGGGAAAACGTCAAAGAAAACCGATTATGTAGCCAGTCAGCCGTATTTTCGGAAAGAAGACGGGCATATTTTCTGAAACAGTCAAGCATTTTATGTGTTTTTAAACATATTAGTAAATTTTTAAAGAAACACGTTCTTTTTAATGTATGTAATTGTATCTCAATGGTAAGAATTTTATTCTTCCATACTTATTTCTCATTATGCAAACACAGTTTGTTAGAATTGTCCTTCATAATCTTAGTTACCAGCAAAATCAACAAATATCTCAATAAATGATGGTCATTTGAGTGAAATCGCGAGACATTAATGTCTCGCCAAAATAAATCTTTACTTCAAAACACATTACAAACGGATGATTAAACGAGTCCGTCCGATTTTCAAGACATGCTAACCGTACCAAAATACGCACATGGTTGTACTTTCTTTGAATTTTTCCGAAAATACGCAAATGGACGTACTTGCTTTGGGGTGAGTCTATATTTTTGGAAATCCCCGGTTGTTGGCATTTGACGAGTACAATTGGTGACGTCGAACTATCTGTGGCGTATTCACTTTACAAATTCTGTAAAATGAAGCCGAGAATGGCTCACAGTGTCATTCGAAACTTTGTAAAAGTTTCAATATTATGGTTTATAGACTGTATTTTGCGAATTATGCTGAGAAAGACCGAGAAAGTTTACTCTGTCACGTGGAAATTCCCACGCATTGTGTCTTTTGGAAATAAAGACGCCTCTGGAACGACGGCAGTGAATGACGAGTGGTCAGGAGACACATCTGACGCTTCCGAAACTGTTCACAAAGCAGAAGCTGACACTAAATTAATGGAATCTTATGTCAGGTGCGTAACAGATTTGTGTTGTCTTCTTGTGATAGCAACACGCAGCAAAAAGGCAAACAGTATCCGCAAATCAACGGACCTTGATGGGCATGTCACCGAGTGTGAAGTCGAGTGCGAAGTTGGAAACTCGACAAGCATCTGCAAAGAAGACGCAAAATGTGAAAGAAACACTTCGGAGGAACTGTCCCGCGATTCCATAGAGAACGACCAGAAGTTAAAACAGAATGTCCATGAAAATACGGATCTAACAAATGAACAGAAAGATCCTACTGATGACCCTGGTGTTGAAGGGAGAGAATTCATGCAATTGAACGGTAAAAGCAAACCAGGCGACGTCGAAGATGTTCAACAGGAAGTCATTCAGCCGTCAAGTACCACTGGGTCTGCTGATGAGGCTTATAGTGAGGAAAAAGTCCCGAAATCCGAAAGCAAACCCGTTCAAAATGACCACTTAGAAGACGCCACACTGTCTGATTTTACTAAGACAACTGAGTCTACAGATTCGGAGAAAGTGTGCCCCATTTCTACAAAGAAAGATGGGATGTGGAAGACTAATGACCATCAAAAGACGGACCTTCCAAATTCAACAAAAGCGCCAATTGGTAACCCTGATGGTAGAGGGGGAGAAATCACAAAATTGGATGACAGAAACAAACCGATTGACGTTGAAAATGTTCGAAAGGAAGTCATGGAACCGTCAGATATCGCTTGTTTCCCTGATGGTATGAAGAAAGTCTTGAAATCTAAAAGTAAAAGCGTTGAAGCTCACCACTTTGAAGACGCTACCAAGTCGACCGAGTCTAGAGTTTCTGAGGAAGTTTACCAGATTTTCAAAGACAAGGATGAATTGCTGAAGAAGAATATCCATGGAAAGTCTGAGCTGCCAGAGTTACAGGCAAGTCAAATCCCTATTATTACAGCCGAGAAAGAAAATTGCATCGAAGTACGAAATATTGAGGAAATTCCTGCGGACGCCGAAGAT
Organism: Phoronis australis; assembly: GCA_002633005.1. NCBI lineage: Eukaryota > Metazoa > Phoronida > Phoronidae > Phoronis > Phoronis australis. The sequence goes on from NMRA01000257.1 coordinate 222,955, forward strand.
TGTGAAATCCATGGGTTGCCTTACGGTGCAACTTTTTTCTCTATTGAAATAGCTGCTTCAGAAATCATCCGCCGTAGCTCTACATGTATGATTGATACTGGAGAGAAAGAAGCCGGTAAACTGGAAGGCATAAACAAGCTAGGCTGCGTTGAAGATGTTCGACAGGAAGTCACACACTCGTCAAGTACTGTTGATTTTGCAGACAATCATAGTAAGGAGAAAGTCGTGAAATATGAAAGCATATCCGTTAGAGGTCCCCATTTGGACGACATCACACTGATAGATTTCAGTGATTCGAGTGAGCCTACAGTTTCGTCTGTGATTGGGGAAACATTTACACAGGACTCGCGACGATCCATATCTGAGACTCTGTGCAGCACATCAGGCAGCGTCGAAGGTAAAAGCCTACAAGATGCAAATTTGCACAGCTTCGCTAAGTTGCCCCAAGATGCCATTTCTTCTCATACTGTGAATCTTTTAGAGTACACGTTAATAGATAAAACTGTTGAGAAGGACAAAATAAAATTTCAGAGCAGTGGTCTGCCCAGCAAGCGTGAAGAAATGCCACTAGCACTGGACGATGTTAAACCTTCTAGTGTCACCACCTGGCCTCACAGTCACATTTCGTTTGTGACGTTGCATTTTCCAACGAATATTGATATGTCCGTAATCAGTAATGATGAAATTAATACCACATACCTTCAAGCTAAGAACGAGCCAGGGGAGGTTGAGGATACTCGCCTAGAGGACCACAGACCGTCTCCTTTTGCAACGTTGCCTCAGTATGATTTTTGTTTTGCTGCTGGGGATAATTTAGTGGACACTGAATACAACGGTAAAAGTAAAACAAGATTGCAAATCAACAACAAGCCATACGTAATTGACGGCATATGTTCAGAAGACGACAAGACGTTTGTGGATGTGCCTCTTGACGACGATTCTTCTAATTCAGAAGACACCCACAGAATTATCGGTGATTTTACGGATAAATCAAATATTGTAAAACGCGAAGGACTTTTCAAGCGTTTGAAATCACGATTCAGACGGAATCGTCACGTGGTCGAAGACTGTGCTACTTCCTCTTTGCAGGCTCAAAGTTTCGCCTCACGATGGCGGCATTTGATGTGTTGTAGTGCTTGTCAAGACGAGAACACCTACATGTATGCCAGATTACACGACTGACGGACAGAAGTATAAGCTCAATCTTGAGCGCCTTTTTAACTCTTTTAACGTTTTTTATCATAAAATACGCTGTACATCGTTGTGTTTTTCGTTACTATAATAAGTCTATGCTGTGCACACATATTGAATGTAAATTGCATGAGGACAGGTAAAATAAATGAAAGTGCAGCTGCAAAGTTTATTTCAAGTGTGCTTAAGCTGAAAGTGCGATGAGTACTCTCTAACGGACATATACTTCCAATGTAATGTGACACTTCTCTTTTGCCGCCTATCTAGACTGACACCACAAGACAGGTTACACAGCCATCTACACTGCATGTCCAGATAAAAACTGACCAGTAGGCAGATTGTTCGAGGTTTTGATTCAATAAAATGACTGCCAAAATTGTTCGTTGTTAGAGGCATGCATAACGCAATCTCGTCGTATAGCGTAGTAGCCAGCACACTAACTCGGGGCAGCTGGAATATGCAATTGCCACAAAATTCCGAAATTTCGATTAAAGCATATTCATTAAAGACCCGGATTTAACTATCGTGTTTACTAATTGTCCACACATTTGCCGAAAATCTTTTCAAATCGTCGGTAATAGCGAGCCCAGTTTCATTCCCAAAGTCCCTAATACATGGGCGGCGCACCATAGGGGGCTGGGGGCTAAAGCCCTCTACTTTTTTCAGTGCTACGCCGAACATGGTCTATAGGCGGTGCACCACAGGGGGGCTAAGGGGGCTTTAGCCTCCCACTTTTTTCAGTGCTACGCCGCACATGGTCTATAGGCGGTGCACCACAGGGGGGCTAAAGCCCTCCACTTTTTTCAGTGCTGCGCCGCCCACACTGGCACCATAGATGTTACAGGAACCGCAGTTGACATTCTAAGTGATTTCTCCGTCACTGTTGAAAAAGATAACTACAACCAACTAACGTAACGGTTTACATCATTTAGACCGAGGAGAAGTAATAGTTTGGTGCTGGTGATGTATAACTGAATACTGAAACAAAAAATATTGGTATTATGTCGAAACGAAAAGTACTCAGCCTCTTAACCAATGCCTTGAAACTTTGTGTGGCTGATTTCATATTTTCATGCTTATTCCAAATCAGCAGGAGGCCAAACTCAAGTTCCCTAACTGCTGCCATTAACTTCTGTTTACATCCCAGTTACTGCAGCCTCGTTCTGACGCGTTCTCAACGACCCAAAAGTTATTATAATTTTAAAAATAATGAACGTAGTTGCGAACTTTTGTTTTATTTTCATTCCATTACGACATAAACATAATCATACAGTGTTCATGCACTCTTATAAGCATACCAAACCGGGTTTTGACCTATTAACAGACATTAAACATGCACGCACTTGGGGGCGGGGCTCGTGGCCCCATTTGGCTTAGTGGACAAAAAAGTCAGAGACAAAGTCCACTAAAAAGGCGCGAGGCACCCAGTTTTTTTAGGAAAAGATCCACATCCTCCGGAATTCGACCCCCCCCCTATATTTTAGGTTGGGTGCGCGCATGTTAGAAACAACTTTTCCACACCATTTTCTGATAGAAAATAATGGTCTGTAATCCCCCACAACTCTCGAAAGTTTGGAGACTTTGAAAACTCCATTCAAAGTCTTCTAAACAGGCAAGCGTGACATGCGCATTTAGCGAATTACATGGAAACTGAGACAAAAGACCACCCCTGAGAACCATAATAACCAATCTGTGAGGTAGGGAGTATCAGTTTTTAGATGATTTCTGCTTTCATGGTTCAAGATTGGCGCCACTGATAAGTTAGCATGCAGGCAGGCATCCTGCCTAAAAATGGGGGGCTCGAATTTTTGAGAATGTGGACCTTTTACTAACCTTCATGGGGTACGTTCAGAGCTACATGTATGAATTGTGCATTCGCGGAATTTTGGTAGTTTCTGATTTTTAGTGGACTTTTGCCTCATTTTCTACTTTTTTTGGATTTTTTGCATTTCTGAGGACCTTTTTGCCCACTTCGCCAAATGAGGGGACTCGTTGGAGCCCCCCTGGGTGCGCGCATGGCAAGTGACAGGATGAGGATGGGAGGAAATCATCAAAACACAGTTTGATACCTTTTTAAAGGAAGTGGAAGAGTAACTCATGACTCTAAATAAAGAAACAACATAACTTTTTGTATCTGACAGATCAGCACAGAAATAAGTATCAAAACTAACACATCCTTTGATAAGTGCATCACAGCAGGAATGTCAGTTATTTTAATACTATTACTAGGGAAACATAATAATCATACACTTTTAAAGGAAGTGCCAGTATAACTCAGGACTCTAAATAAGGAAATGACCTGTCGTACATGTTTTGTATGGGTACATCACAGATCCAAGTCCAAAACTGAATTAAATATCTAAATTAACAAGTCCTTGATGAGTGTATCCTAGCAGAGACCTTATTTTTAAGCAGCCTTGAACAAAGGTTATGGAAAGTGCAACTACACTCAAAGTCTAACAAATAGCAGATAAAATACATTTAAGTTTTGAGTTTAATGTCAGTATTCAGTATCTGTATTGAATGGGCAGTATTGTCACTGCTATTGAATGGACAATATTGTAATTTATCTGCTTTTCAAATAGTGGCACCCAACTCTAGTAATAATTAGTGCAATTCAAGTGAAAGCACTACTAGTCAGAATATTCTGTGAGAATTGGCCAACTTAAGTAATGCTGGCTTTACAAACTTTGGGTTAACTGTAAAGATCAGAAAACTGAGACAGATCTGTGTAAACTTGTTACCATACTCCAAGGTAACTTTGTAATTCTAATTAGCACAGAGTTCATTAATGGGCTTCGTGAAAACTGTCACAGAGTTTGAATATGAAAAATTATCAACTTTACTTCATTTACAACATTTTTGATCTTCTAATATTAAATGCTACAGTGCTGCGATTACAAAAGTTATCCAAGGCTGTCCAAACATTGTTGACCTTTTATAAAATGCAACCCCAAACTCTGCCACTCAAATTTTACTAGAATACATTTCGAAGTTATGTCTAATTGCAAATGGCATTGCATGCAGAACTAGACTGAAAATGTGAAAATATTTGGTAGGTTATTCCACCTACTGTCCTAAGAGATGATGGCGTAGTTGAAGATATGTTATGAGTGTTTGATGTCACGTAGGCTTTGAAGTATAGTCTGCACTGGTTAACAGGGAAAAGGCCAACACCTCCACTGAAAAACAAAAACAGATGCAGCTGTGATTGTCCTTTCTCAGAGATCAATCATAACTCCAAGTAATGTCCAAAAAGGTTGACAGAACAAAGTTTTAATAAATTGTTAACTTGACTTAGAATCCTGTTTGCTGCATTAAGAGACAAATCTTCAGTGTTGGAAAAATAAAAATTTTAGTAACTAGAATGTCAATATGCACACACATTGGTGAAACGCCAACAGAATGCTATGAGGAGTGCTCATTATTTTAATGAAGTAAAACAAGAATTAAAATTAGGAAGCACTATGCTCATTGTTTTGCTCATTTGTGAGATAGTGCAGCCACCAACTTGTTCAATTCACAAGTTTCTTCGCATGAATCACAAAGGTCACACTATGTTATAAGGTGGCGAAACTTGATTTCTTGACATGAGCCTATCAACTGTTTTGTGCAAATCCAATAAAAGATTTGGTGAAGCAACGTAATTCAAAAGCGTGATTGGTGAGGGAATCATGAAGATTTCCCGTAAAATAATCTTAATCAGCAATATGCACTTTCATAGCAACACAGCTGCCTGATTTCATGAAGGGTCTGAACAGTTTACGAGATACAGCTGCAGATGCCGGACAGATGTGTGGACACCAGACAGAGATGAATCCAATAGGCAACCACATGCGCACATGTGGGTACATAAATAATACAAGAGCAACGCGGAGCGTTGAAATGCGCCCACCATTGCACCGCATACGGTATCCTTCTAGGGTTGTTTATTGGTACCATAAAGTGGCCAGTAGAGGGCATACTTTGCAAAATGGAAAGGCATGGTCATTGTCTCCTCAATAGGCTAGGGGCAAAATGTGAGTAATCTTCATAATACAAGCACATCCTATACACCAGTTGCTTAAAGCACCACAGAAACATAGAATTAAAAACAAATTTACCAACATACGAGATTAGCACAGCATTAGAATGCCAGAAACAAATTTCTACTTGGAACTTTTCCTTCACAGTCACGAAGTAACACAAAGTATACACCTGAAGACCTATGAAAATACAGAGGTCAATGTAAAATACTAAAATTGCCACTAGAGGCAAATACTAAAATTGCCACTAGAGGCATACCGGTAATCAGAATCATCCTAAAGTCGTCATCGTCCGTTGTCAACATCACATAAATACACTTGCTAAATTTAGTAAAGATCCTGCAAACGGTTTGGGAGATACAGCCATGGGCGCAAAAAAACAAAACTGCCACTAGGAGGCGCCACAGTAGTCCAAATCGTCTGAAAATCATTGTCAGCTGTCTTCCTTATAGTAAGCACATACACGCCAATTTTCACAATCATCCTTTGAGCGGTTTGGTTGATAGAGGGGTGGACGCAAAAATACAGACTCGAAAACAGTAAAAATGGCCACTAGGTGGCGCAAACTACGTCGAATCCATCTGAAAACAGTAGGATAGCGTCATCTCACTAATAGGTGCCTACATACCAAATTTCATGAAAATCCGTTCAATACTTTTGAAGATACAAAGGTAAGCGTAAAAAACTAAAATTGCCACTAGGGGGCACACCGGTAGTCGGATCCGACCAAAAGTCGTCATCTTCCGTTGTTAACATCATATAAATATACTTACACAATTTGTAAAGATCCTGCGAACGGTTTAGGAGATACAGCCATAGGCGCAAAAAAACAAAACTGCCACTAGGAGGCGCCACAGTAGTCGAAATCGTCGGAAAATCATCGTCAACCATCCTCTACATAGTAAGCATATACATGCCAATTTTCACAATCATCCTTTGAGCGGTTTGGTTGATAGAGGGGTGGACGCACAAAAACAGACTCGAAAACACTAAAAATGGCCACTAGGTGGCGCAAACTATGTCGAATCCATCTGAAAACGGGAGGATAGCGTCATCTCACTAATAGGTGCCTACATACCAAATTTCATGAAAATCCAATAAGGACTTGTGAAGATACAAAGGTAAGCGTAAAAAAATTAAAATTGCCACTAGGGGGCACACCGGTAGTCGGATCCGTCCAAAAGTCGTCATCTTCCGTTGTTAACATCATATAAATATACTTACACAATTTCGTAAAGATCCTGCGAACGGTTTAGGAGATACAGCCATAGGCGCAAAAAAAACAAAACTGCCACTAGGAGGCGCCACAGTAGTCGAAATCGTCGGAAAATCATCGTCAACCGTCCTCTACATAGTAAGCACATACATGCCAATTTTCACAATCATCCTTTGAGCGGTTTGGTTGATAGAGGGGTGGAAGCACAAAAACAGACTCGAAAACAGTAAAAATGGCCACTAGGTGGCGCAAACTATGTCGAATCCATCCGAAAACGGCAGGATAGCGTCATCTCACTACTAGGTGCCTACATACCAAATTTCATGAAAATCCGTTCAGGACTTTTGAAGATACAAAGGTAAGCGTAAAAAACTAAAATTGCCACTAGGGGGCACACCCGTTGTCGGATCCGTCCGAAAGTACGCACATGCCGTCCCATTCATGAATGGAACATATGTGCCAAATTTCATGAACGTATGTCAAAGGGTTTTGGAGACAGAGCAGCGGACGCCGGACGGACGCCGCCCGGACGGACGGACAGAGATGACGGCATAATGCGTCCACATATAAATATGTGGGCGCATAAAAATGAATAAATTATGTGACTCAAATTCCTGGTATACAAAGTGTTGCACTTACAATGGGGGAATGATCCTCTCTTGATGACATTATTGAGAAAAGAAGAAAGAAACTTCAGACATCTGTTGAACTCTGCCTCCATCTCAGAGACTGACTCCATGCTGCAGTGGAAGTACACACCATTACATTACATGTATGACCCTATTAAAATGCTTGTGTATTTAGCCAAGTATCTGCAACACTATAGAATGTAATACAGTGAGAGTATATAGTTTCTGCAACACTATAGAATGTAATGCAGTGAGAGTATATAGTTTCTGGAACACTATAGAATGTAATGCAGTGAGAGTATATAGTTTCTGCAACACTATAGAATGTAATACAGTGAGAGTATATAGTTTCTGGAACACTATAGAATGTAATGCAGTGAGAGTAAATAGTTTCTGGAACACTATAGAATGTAATGCAGTGAGAGTATATAGTTTCTGCAACACTATAGAATGTAATACAGTGAGAGTATATAGTTTCTGGAACACTATAGAATGTAATACAGTGAGAGTATATAGTTTCTGGAACACTATAGAATGTAATACAGTGAGAGTATATAGTTTCTGGAACACTATAAAATGTAATACATTGAGAGTATATAGTTTCTGGAACAAGACAGCCTGAAGACTTTGATACTTCACTTAATACTACTATCGACTGAGTTACATGACCACACCTTAAGAAAAAATGTAGCAAAAAAAGTATGGTACGTTCACAGCAAAATAACAAGTTGAAGCATTCAAAATGAAATCTCAAATACAGTTTTCATATTGTTTCATTTTCGTTTAATGCAAATTTCCATTATTGTGATAAAATCATAATAATACTATATTTGGTAGCTCCTCTTGCAGAAGAGGATCACTTAAAATGATTCCAATGCAAGTTTTGATGAACAGTGCATAAACCACAATTTCTAAAAGTTTCAATTGAATCCAATCAGCCACTACTATATAATGCAAACAAAAATATAACTTACACCCGATAATAATTTCTGACATTGTTAAAAGCAATACCTTAAGTTTGTTACAATTCTTTAAACAAATCTTTTTTAAGACAACTGCCAACCTTCGTGGATTTCTCTCCCATTTCATATAACTTTTCTAATATCCACTGGGAGCAATGTACAATCAGTGAGATGACATGACAACTCTAAAAAGGCAGACCTTGGCCCAATGTTTGCCACCCAACTCTAACTTTCCGATTCCCTGAACGAATTGTACAGAAATGGAAATCAACTTCTACCATTTCAAGAGAAATTTGTGTGGTATACTTACTTGGTATTTAGGTTGGAATTTTGTTGGTGGGTACAGATGAAATTTCAAGGTAACTGTTTAATAATTCAGTTGAATAATGATAACTATTTCACTAAATAGTGTTCTCGAACAAACCTGATCTGATCAAGTCCACTGTCCCAAAGTGTTTGGAAGGTCGGTGACAAGTTTAACACTTTCAGAACAGCCTCCTTGACAAAGGCCACTTTCTTGTGTAGTAAACAGCGTTCGTGGATTTTGGACACGTAAGCACTGTGTACTGTAATCACTTGGTCCAGGTCTGTGGCACTCTCCAGTTCTGATTGAAACTCCAGACCTGTACTGTGAAGTATCTGGGAACAACAACAACAACACAATATAAAATGCCAATAGAAGGCAAAACAAGAGTCGTACTCAATGTAAAATCAACATAAGCCATGCTCAACCTTCATGACAATCCTTCAACGATCTCGGCTGATATTGAGGCAGGCACAAGAAACAACACTGCCACAAGGGGCATGGCAGAACTCAGATTCTTCCAGAAATCAACACCAGCCATGCTCTCCCCACAAGAAAATAAATCCATCAAAAGTTCATGAAAACCCCTCACCGAACTAGACAGATAATGAGGGAGGTGCAAAAAATAAAACTGCCACTAGGGGCATAGCTGCAGTATTTTGATCCATCAGAAAATCAACGCCTGCCATTACAGAGGCAGATGCCAAATATGGAAAAAAGATTTAAAACTGTCATCTGAAAATAATCAAGTCACATCCACATTTTGTTGCAAACATAACTGCTCAGTTTCTTTGACAGCCGACCACGGATTTGGCAAATATAATAATAATAAACAACAAATTGTCTATGGGTGGCATAGCAGTAGCTAAATTTGTTCAAAAGTCATTCTCATCCATCGTCACATTCACATTAGGAATAAACGGAACGCGAACTAAATTTCTCGAAGATCAACCAAGGGGTATAGGCGATAATGAAAGTATTAAACGCAAGTTTTAAAATACCAAAAATAAATGTTAAACAACATACCCTCGTCATGATATAATTGTGCAAACTGTTGACAAAATGAAGAAGTCTCATGCGGAACAGCTGAATTCTGTGTGCAGCAGCCAGAGGAGTATTTGCGGCAGAGGTGTCAATCACACTGTGCTTGGTTACACCCTTCGTCTCCAAGTCTAGAAAAATAAATCACTGCAAGTTTTCATTTAAGTCCTCACATTTTCAACAATTTGCTGGACAATTGCGGTTACTTAATAAATAAAATATAAGTTTGGTTTCAATTATTCAAAAAATAAGCGCTGCAATTTGCATGTTTTAATCCTTTTTAAAGTTTATGTTGAAATCATTTTAGTTTGATTATCACATTTAAATTACTTTTGATCAATAATTTATCATATTTACGAGCACAGTGTTTACATTCTACAACTAAATACTCACCACAAAAGCACAACTCATCCAGGCAATATTTGGCACGTTTGATTTGCAGCAAGAATGTAAATATTTCATTGTAAGCTTTCTGGCACCTTGAATTGATGACAGTATCAATGGGCCATGGTACCTTGTAGTGCAGGCTGAGACCAGACAATGCAGTAATGGGAGACTTTATTCTCTCCTGTGACACCGCCGTCTCAACACCAACCACAAGACTGGAAAGATTGAGAGATCTTGGTGAGAACCAGCAATTTACTGAACAAAGCAGTCTTGTGAAACTAATACCGTTGTTTAAGTCATCTACTTTAAAACGCAGTTTGAAAGGATTAGTAATCTCACGAGTCACGTATTTCCGAAGACAAGAGACAACCTAGCTTATGATCTCAGTATAAACTGAACACAAGGACATGGGTATCATACCTCCCACTTTAACACTTGCACTCTATGACCAAAATTTACCTTAAGTTGCTTTTTACAAAGGACTACATTGGCAGCATCCTTAAACCTTACTTAAAAGCAAGATCAACTAATTAACATATCACCAGTGTTTGCCCTGTTCTTATTTGACAGCTGATCAATTGGAGGGGTCGTTTATGGTGTTTTTGATATGAAATTAAAGGTTTTAAGCACTTTAACTCTACCCACTCCAACATTTGCATCGTACACCTCATACCCACCTACTGATCAGGTGTTGATGATGTTCATACAGCGCCTCCTGGAGGCTAACATTGAGTGACGACATGTCCTGCCAGGGTTCATGGAAACGCAGCTACAAGAGAAAAACTAATTTACAAAAAGCATATTAATTAAATATTCTATTTGCACAATTTATACAACCTGCTTTGAGGTGGTGATGTAATAACATCAATTCTAAAGCCTATTGATTTATTTACACCAACTTCTAACTTTAGCTGTTGATATTGGAACGACATTTCAGTCATTCCTCAGGTCATCTTTGGGCGTTGCAGTATTCTTAGAATGAACCAGAGTATTTGATACACTCATGTAGGTCTATGACGAACACTTATGTTAGCTATGCTTGGGGTACGGTGGGATTTGAAACGAGGACATTTGGTTTGTTAGCAGAGCACTCATACTACTAACAAGTGCTTTATAAATGATTCCATTTATTACTGAAAAGCTTAAATTAACATAAATTATTAAAAGCTCACTGTAGTAATAAAGCCCATTGGGGATGAACTTACCTTTTCAAACAAGTCTCTGTAGAAATCATACATGGTGTCACCTGACTCCATCAGGAATATACTCTGAAATATTGTAAAGAGTGACCATCAGGGACTGCAAGCAATGAAGACGACACATAAGTCATGAGACCAGTGGTGTAGTGGAACCAGTGGTTTCCTGGGGCCAGTGGTGTTGTGGGTTGTCCTGGAACCGCTGGTGTACCAGGACCGGTGGTGTACCGGAACTGGTGGTGTGCTGGGACCAGTGATTCTGCTGGGACCGATAGTGTACCAGAACTGGTGGTGTACTGGGACCTGGGTTGTCTGGGACTAACGGTGTCCTGGGACCAATGAGTGTTGAATATAATTGTGAGTTGTGTTGGCCTATCTCTACAGAGGAGGCTTGCTTCAAAACATAAGCAAATGAAACTAAATAAAACATACCATGAGAATAAAATGAGGTATTGCACTACATAGTACTTAGCAGATAATCTATAGGTGCGAAATGTTCAGTGAATCAGTAAAACTCTGGCTGTGGAGGCCACACATCTTCCATTTTAGTGAGTGAATGCCTCCACACTAAAAAGAAATGAAAAATAAGATAAAAACATTTAAAAAGAAATCTAAAATTGCAGTGGTCAGTTGGGGTAGATTTATGATGACCTTACCCTCATTGTAGCCATATGTTGCAGTAAGCTGTACTCAGTCTTAAGCAGTCTCAGTAAGTGTGTACACACAGCCTGGTATCGCTCAGTAATGTGAGGGTACAAACAATCTTTGAGAAGCACACGGATGGGAACCAACGATTCTGTGGTCAGCTGACCTAAAAGGCTAGAAATGGTTCACTGATTAATGATCTAAAAGTAAAAAGGTTTACATGTACCTAGCAGTTGGAAAACCCAGATACAACTTCTTATTGTGCCTTATGGTCAACTGAATGAATAACTCAATGCATATGTCATTGAATGACCTTGCGCAGTCACATTTGACCGATCTTCATAGAAAACGGAAACAGATTTAATGTCAAATGTAAAATGTCTTTAGTCTGAATCTTCTCAATACAGTTCATCGATGAAAAGACAAAGAAACATGTACAGTAATATAGTACGTAGGAGGTGCAAACTGTCAAACATGTGAAACAGTACAGCACAAACTGTCAAACATGTGAAACAGTACAGCACAAACTGTCAAACATGTGAAACAGCAGAGCACAAACTGTCAAACATGTTAAACAGTAGAGCACAAACTGTCAAACATGTGAAACAGTACAGCACAAACTGTCAAACATGTGCAACACTACAGCACAAACTCCAGCCAGGAAAGGATAGCTAATGGAATACCAAAAACATCTATTTTACTAATTGACTTTGCATCAAAAAGGGGTATTTTGCAAAAACAGAGGTGAGACATTTTCACAAAAATGTGGGTCTCTTTCATCAAAAAGAGGTGTGGCTCTTTCACAAAAGGTGGGACCCTTTCACAAGAGGTAGGGCTCTTTTGAAAACTTGTATTACTGCCTGCAGTGCCCTCAGTCAGCAATGGGCTTTTATGATGTGTTGCAAGAGTAAGGTTTCTCACTTCTGTTGACAACCAATCAACTTGAAATAGTTTGAAGGGCCCTTCAAAGAACCAAGACTGACAAAATAATTAAGTCTTACCCACATTTTGCACAAGTACCAGACATGCTAAATGATCCTGGAAAAGTCGCCATGGAGGATTTGTAACACATTTCAGAAATCCACAGTAAAGTAATAATTTCACATAATCTTTAAGTTAGTTAATACGAGAATAGTAGTTATGCAATTGACCACTAGAGGACTCACACATGGAGTTCATCTTTCTCATCAAGCAAGGGTTCAGCCTGGAAACATCGCAGGTTGAGGATAGCTTTGAAGTTAAGGTCCAGCAAGAGATCTCTGATGCCCTTCAGCTTCATCTGATGTTGTACTGACTCCGTGAACACCGTGACAGGCTGGTCGTGTGTTGTTGGCTGTGCAGGGTTTGCTGTCTGATGGGATGAGCCGAGGCAAGTAAGCAGTGAATGAAGGAACTTTGAGTACAATGGCATTGTCTTGCTGTCTGTAGATGAAGAGGATACAAAAAAGTAAAAGACAATGTGTTGAATGTGCTGCAAATGGGCAGGTGAACACCCTAAAGTGCTTACTAAATTGGGCAGTCTGAAAAGTGGGAGCATGGCAGGCAACAACACAAGTATTTCAGTAACTTAATAAGTATCCAGTTTACTAACCCGAGCAGTGAACGCTTATTTATAAAATGTTCTGGGGTGACCACTTAGCGGAGCACGGGCAAATGTTTATGGAATATTACTGAATACATTTGAAGTTCACTTACAACAGAAGCCCATATCAAGCCATTATGCAACATTAACACTTAAAGACACAATTGCCTGTGTGTGCTGTCTTATCAACGATCCACAAAGACCATCCCAGATTCATCAACTGGTCCAAATTCACTGACGACTCAAAACTTGTGGCACCACTAAGAACTAACCCACAACCTCTGAGAGGCGACCAAGACTCATCAGCATTTCCATAGACTTCCCAGCCAGAATGATCTTATCCAGAACTGGTTGCAAGAAACGAGGAGCCCAGCTTGTGGTGAAATATTGTTCCTTGGACAACTGTTCCACTGTGGAGTCAGTCGACTGTTTAGTTAAGTGTAGAGTGAAGGCACTCTCCCAGAAGGTCTCGTCCAAAGACTGAACACCAGCGTTTCTGTTCAAAAATATGAAGCCCTAGACAGTACACAAACTAATAATTTTTAATGGTTATTACAAAAACTGCAATGTACAATAATAAGAGTTTAACCCAGAAAGCGCTAGAAAGCATTATATCTGATGTAAGAGACAGTATACACCTATGAATGCACATCTTCCTGAATTTAAGTATTTCTTGTAATGATGTTCTAATGTACAGACTAATAATGTGAGAGAATACAAATGTCAATACATGTCTTCCTATATTGAATAGTTAAGGAAATCTTAAAATGACATGCCTCCTTCTGTCCAGGAATTAAAAAAAAGCCTTAAATTTGACAACTTTTACACAGAAGTTGCTCGTGGTCCAATTACATCAGCCGTGAGCAGACCACAAGAATGGTTCCATAACACAATATCTTACATAACACATTTAAGCCCACCAAAAGCATATGGAGGGCATAACATAGTAATATGTAATCAAAACACGTTGAACAGAATCATACATACTTTTGAATAACAAACTCTTTATATGGGTCCAGAAGGTTTCCATGAGTAATCCATTCGTCCGCAATATCCAAATATGGTCGGCTGGTCTGGATCCAAAGTGGAAGCAGTAAGCTCACCTGAGTGTTGTAATAAGATGTAAGAGATAGTGAGGCAATCTGTGTAAATAATTAAAAGTTAGTGCGTTTCCTTCTCACCTAGAGCCTTTTAAAGAAAACCATGACATACATCACTTATCTCCTACAACTTATTCTCTAAATTTTCCAAGTCAAGACTGCAACTAGTTTTTACAATTAAATACAATTTAGAGATCATCTACCATTGATATGAAATGGCCAGTCTTAGATGGGGAGGCCAACCAGTCAACATTTAAAGTGACGTTAAGCCTGTGCTTTCTGTCACTTACCACTATAAAATTGATTTGTCTTGTTCCTTAACAGTAAATTAACACTGAGTTTGGAAAGAGGAGGCAGTGCCGCCTAGTGGGATAAGTGTCCACTTCCTTTGCTCAAAGTTGAAAGGTTCAAGTCCCATTGGGGCACACGGCTAGACCCTTCAGTCAGGTTTCCAGCTCCTCCTCTCGGTTTTGGCAAATGAAGCATAAAAATGGTTCCAGATCAATGCAGTGGGATGCAGCGGGCTGCGCTCGTCTAATACAATGTGTACCAGACCTCCAGTAACAATTACTTTAAAGTTTTAGTTTAGAAAGAAATGGTCATCACGGCATGACCTGACATTTTATAAGCTCAGTCTGAAGACATAATAAACGATCATTGAAGCAATGAAATTACCTCCAATTTGACTAAGGAACAATTTGAGACCAATTTTATAATGGTTTACTAAGTAGCGTAAATCAAAAGTTGTTTCTTGTGACGGAAGGCAGGTTCATAACCGCTTTAGAGTCAAGCCAATAAAATGGAATTTTGAGAGACATTTCTTTTACTTGACGAATAATCTATTTGAGGACGGAAAATATTTTCCAGTCGGGTAATGGAAATGTTGGATACAAAGTGTGTACAGTTGAGTAGTGGAACATCTGGTTGTTAATTTGCAAGTTTAGTCTGTGAGTAAAAAAATCTTTTAACATGACATGTTTTTAACTTGCCAAAACAAATGAAGCTGCATCCTTAAAACATATGTGGTCCCCCTCGACAATTCCTCGCTTCTCCGAGAGACTTGCATTACTTCCTATCACTTCAGCAGTACGGAGACTTTATAAGGCTTTAGTTATGAACATGCCATGTCTAAGCAATACTGAGACTATGTGGGGATTACCCTTCTACCATGTCTTATCAGTCCTGAGATTGTACAGTGCTCACCATCTGTTGGTTAGTTGAGAAGTCATCCCACTCCAGAAGTATGTCGTACATGACACTGAGTAGGTGACAGGCCTTCCTTGAAGTACTCCAGCCATCTTCACACTCTTCAATGCCCAATTGGAAAACGACCTGCAGGGCATCCAGCTCCTTCAACCTATCACTCAACCGTTGAAGAAGAAAAGACAGAGAGACTGGTTCGCCTGGGAATAAACATTCAAATTTTGATGACCATTTTCACACATCACATCAAACACTATTTAAAGGTGTCATAAACCACTATCTGGAGTCAAAAACACCTACTTTCTTTGCAGGCTGGCATAACTGTACTTTCAAAACAATGTCTTCGTATTATCTTTTGTTTGAATTGAAAATAGTTACAATAAATCACCCGGAATTTCCCCGACAGTCACACTACACTGGCCACTGAAAACGGCCAGCCACAACAAGCAATAACCACGTCTAGAAATTATATCTAATTAGAGTGAAGAAGAGTATGAGACCAGTTTTATAACAGTATGTGGCCAAAATCAAAAGTTGTTTTTGACAGAAGGGGTTTGTTGCCCCTTTTAAGGTAAATTAAGAATCTTAATGGAATTTTGAGAAAAATCCAAAATTCACACATTGTAAATTTTATGCGCATGATATGCAAGCTGTTTGGGATGACTTCAATTAAGAGACAAATCTTTATCGGCCATTTTCAGACTTGTTTGATTTTTGATGCTTTTAGCAGATTTGAACATCAATTTCTTTTAAGTGTGTGGGTCACTTTGCATAAAATTTCATATTCTAGTTGTTTATGGTCTATGGGTGAAAGAAACATGTCTCATATTTTTGATTTTCTTTTGAACAATGGAGATACTGGCTGTCAAAAACGAAGATTTGCCATATTTTAAAAGGACTTAGATGGCTAATACTTCTGTTGTTTTGGAATTAAAAATATGAGACGAGGATCTCTGTATATAAAATTAACAGCTCAAACACGAAGTCTGGGTTTTTTAAAAAATATGCTCAAGACAAAGATGACAGATTTCACAAACAATTGCTCGATGTTTTGAAGCCTAAAATAAGATCACAGTTATTGAGTATTGAAAAATTGTTCTTTTTCGGGTATTAAAGGGGTTGACAATGGGGGAAATGCTTTTATATAATAATACTGAAAGAGATAGAAAAATAGCTTTTTAGACACATTTAAAAATAGAAATCATGTAAAATGACATTTACTTTGCTCAATTGTAGTCTTTTCAATGCCTGTAAGAACATCCTTGAATGTCTTGAGGTAATCAGACAGTGCAGCAGCAAATGCCTGATATGTTTGGCAGGAGTCCCTGGAGGTGGCGTTGTCAGTGATGAAGGTTTGGAGGCGTTGGACAATGTCCCCGTATGAGGCTAGAATGGTCAGCAGGTTGTGCAGTGAACTCTAAAAGACAGCATAAGCAGTGAGGGAAGTAGTGGGAGGCAAAAATGAAACACAAATCACAATGTTTATTACTGAGACATGTTCATTAAGGCGGGCGTGCTCTCTTCCTGAACAACTTAAAACAAATGAGTGTTCAGAAGTGTAGGTAAATGTTTGCAATTCCTCTCAATAGGAAGTTTGCTTAGAAAACCACGACCTTAGACTTTCAAGGTGATTACCTTGAGCAAAGACAAAAATTCTAAGTGGTATACATTGGAAGTACACAAAGTATGCATGGCAAGATTGTAGGAGGTAATTTTGTAAATTTGGTACAGAATTAAATAATTCGATTTAAAGGCGTAAGCTTGCTTTGTATTGATTATCTTTCTTTTTTCCTGAATTGAGTGCACGCTGTCATTCATTTGCAAGCTCTCACATTAGGCAGGTGCTCCCTGCTGAAAAGGCCTTTGGAGATTTCTACAAAACCCATTCCGGACCAAAAGTCAAATCCAAATATATGTCTGTCACATGTCTGTCACGGTGGAATAAAAATGAATTCATATCTTCTTATGCCATCAATTACGAAAGCTATAGACTATGCCAAAGCATTGTTGACACCTCCTAAGAACAGATTGTAATGAAATACAGTGACCAAAAACTCGGTTTGTTTAACCTCGTGAAATTGGAGAGTTCAAAGGTTCAATCATGTACTTATTCTCCAACTATGCGCCCTGGACTTATTTACATCTTTCCCGTAAATGCCCAGTAGTGCCAAGCTTATATAAGGAAATTTCAGCCAATCCCGTGCTTGAACTATAACACAATGTTCGATGTCACATTTTTAACTCAAAATAAGAAACAATCTGTGAATTAATTGGACAGAAACCTGCGGAATAGATTTAACGAAAAATACATATTAAGTGGTTTGGAAATATCACTAGTATCATTTGCATTTGATGTTCACTTACCCCAGTAAGATGAGACAGAATCAGATTTTCTTTGACTGCAAAATGACTATCAACAATATCGTAGATAAACAAATCTTTCGCTCCTGACAGCATCCTAAAATGAAAATAAAAGCCATTACAGTTCGACAAAAACGTGGGATTGCACAAACGGCAGTCAGAAACTTGGTTTAAGTGAGATAATCAAACCAATTAGCCCAATTCACATGTTGTAAATAATATCTGACAACTAAAATACTGGGGAAAATCACACAACAGAGCGGCTAATACACAGATATATAAGACATTTAGAAGGGGATGTGATACATAAATGTTGCACACCATATTGAGATGTGAAGATGCTTAGAAGATGTGACCTGGCACACCAGTGACTAAGGTAAACGAAATACTCCTCAGTTTAGCATAGGCTTTATGACACCTTATTTTGATAAATTTCTTGGTAAAAATAAAGGTTGAGAAGAAACTAACCTCATTAGCATGATCTGTGTTGAACGAAGGTCACAGCACAAACTAATTCTGAACTACTGCTCAATTTAACAATGATAGCTGCAGTCTTTCAAAACTGAATTACGGTAATTTAGGAAATAATGTTTAGGCGAGACTGCAGCAAGGTCATCAAACTATTTACATGTCAAAGGTTGTCACAGAGGTCGTAGCATTGAGGAAATGTGGCTTAGCATGAAATCCATGCCAACAAATATAAATATACATGATGATTTGGACATCTACTTTCAGAGACGAGCCTAAAGAGAACAAAGACACTTACCAAAGTACCTCACGGACAATATGATACTCAGTTAACACTGTTTTACTAAAGACTGAGTGACAAGGGTTGATGGTTGTCAAGTAATGCTCCCTGAAAAGCAAAAACAAGTAAACTCATTTAACAACTCGTAGAAAATCACATTTCAAACAGAAACACTAAAATGGCTATACAACCAATATGCGAGGAAAGAAAATGGTTACGAAAACATGACAACCAACAATAACAAATATGACCCCTAACATCAAATTATCTGATTTCAAATAATCCTTGACTAAGCCTCAGGATCTTACCAGTCAACAGCTAAATTACTAGTTGAATAAAAACTAGCATTAGCCAGTGTTATGGCCCCTTTCCAATATTGCACGATAACATTCCTTGCTAGCCAGTCATCAGGATCTGCTCTGGGATCCACTGCCATGACTGAAGGGCCATCTCTCACTGAAATGTGACCATGGTCACCTGCAGCAAGCACTGAGTCTTCAGGTTTGACTTCAAACTCTTCATCATCCTCTGACAACTCATCCTAAACATAAATAAGAGACAATACCAGGCACCAAACACATTAATGTGATCTTGACCATTTACTCAGAAATACATGGCACCAAACCCAAAGCTGCCATCTTGCCCAACCACCCAGCAAACACCACCCTATACTGAGGAAATTCATTGAGAACACCTCAGGCATTTTCATAGCCTCAGATTTCCCCTTTAAACGTTACCTGCCCATGTACGAGCTTCAGTCACATGGCCAATCACAATTTGAAACTCACTGAAGTCCACACATCTGTGGGAAAATTTGAGGCTACAAAAACATCTGAGGTGTTGCGAATGATAATTATTTTGCTGTGTTTGAAATCTCAGTAAGCCAAAAAAGTTGAAGTTTTGAAAAGATGACCGTTTTTCAGCTTTCACATTCTAAAACCAAATTCACATGATCATAGTTTACTACAGTCAGCAAAGTGATCAACAAGTTAGAATAAATTCAGTTAAAACCAAAAGTTACACTGACGGGCGACTCCGGGTATATTCTGCAGATCTCATCTTCACCCTCGTTCAGGTAGGCTGCCCAATCAAAGTCGTCTTCACATTCTAAAACATCAATCAAAATACACATTGTCACCATCAAAGATTTCAAAAAGATTGCCTAGTAGTCAGATTTTGTAATTTTCGAACAACTCAAGAAATTGCTTCCGTGAGCCAGGATAGTAGATACTGAATGTGCTCAGTGCAAGAGTTGCAATATTCAGTCAACTCACCTGAGAGGATTTGTGCCTGTCTTTCAGTGCACTCACTTTGAGTGGGGGAGTCTGCCACATGTAATAGCAAGGACAGCACAGCATAGTGTGTATCAGTCTGGAAGCAAATAAATTCATACGAATGGTGTTGTTTACAGTAGCCTCAGCCTCTTAAAGTGGAACTTGCACGCTATTTCCTTATCTCTGTCATTGCTTGTTCAAATTAGTTGGAAACACAACATATAGCGAAGATGTGAATATGAAGTATGTTGAAAATTGCCAAATGTTTTTAAGAACGAGTTTTGTGTGAAAATGATCTGCCACAAATCACTCAACCATGTCCAGTAAGTACCGTGATGTGGTGTTGGGGAATAACACTGCATTATGCGGGTATGTGAGCCCCCAATGTACGTCATTAGTGCAAAGGTCGCCTATTTGTAGAATTTTTTGTTTTCACATATACAAGTTGTCAATGAATACAACTGCACTTTGTTTAGCGTAGATGACGTTCAAATAGCATTGTCATTTAGTCCCTGCTATACAATAGCATTGTCATTTAGTCCCTGCTATACATTAGCATAGTTAGGAGCATACAAATACATCTTTAATACTGCTGTTTTCAGATGTCAGTCAAGAGTCCAATTCATTTGTACAGTTCTTTCTATGAGGTCAGCGTTTTCAACAGCTTGTTTTGTTCATTACCACAGCAGATACATTGGCAAACACTGTTAACCCTTATCCTGCGCTAGGTGAGGTCAGCCGACATGCCAATTATCCTATTAAAATGCGTTGGGTGTACTCAATCGACTATAATAAGTTACAGCTGGGCTGCGCTAGGAGAGTACACTCACCCCAGGACACTTGTGATTTTCATTCAGAAATTGTAAGAGCCCTGGAATGTTGTTTAGATATGTGACCATGAGCATTCCATACTTCACAACTTCCTCTACTGTTCTCTAATTTAAACCATATGGCTGTGATTACTAGTTTGGGAGATATTGGCAGGTTTATGTAAGTGTAGACGCATAGTTTCATTATACGGCTGGAGCCATACGGGAGAGGATGACAGTGGATCAGTTTACTTCCACCAAGGCTATGATAAAGACTTACACATGGTGAAAATCCCCATTAAATTCTGCACAAGTTTTGTATTGACTTCTTTTCTGTTAATTTAATATTTCCCTTTCAAATTTCCAATTTAAAATTGTTAGGTCATTTGTCTGGGTGACCTCCACAACAGCTTAGTGTACAATAGTAGTGGTGACCTACTTAGCTCAGCACACAGGGAAAGTAGTCTGAATAGAGGCACAGCAGGATAAGGGTTAAATAAATTAGATAGAAATATAGATAAAAATACTAATTTTATCATAATGCTCTTGAAGCTGTTCTTAATATATAAAACACCAATCAATGATTGCAAGTAATGATAATAAAAACAGCCTCAGTTTTATATGGATACAAGTTTATTTCCCGAGGTTCACCCAAGGCTGCATTAATGTGTCATTTGACAGTTACCAAAAAAGATGGATGCTGAGTTGATAGGTCGTGCCACTATGAACACAATTTTTCTAAATTACAAGAAACACAAAGCCTTGAAATGGTTCCTCGATTGCACTGCAAATTCAAGCTATGCTTACTTGCATCATGTAACATATAAAATAAAAAGGCCACTAGGGGGTGCTCCGTGAAATTAAATCCATCAGAAACAAGGCAAGTGCTGGCACTCATCTTGACAGTATTTGCCAAATTTCATAAGTATCCATCATGGAATTTTGTAGCTCATAGCCATATGCAATTAAAGAAAACCTAAATTGCACTCAGTGATACAACAGTAGTTGAACTGGACCCAAAATTTACATCAGGCATACCACCCTAAACTGGAACACATATATACCACATCAAATGAATATAACATCTGACGTACTGAAATAAATGTAACAAAGATTACCTTTCCAGTACACCTATCCTCAAAAATAGGAGCATCCAGAAATCTGTCAATCAGCTTTTTAAAGAGATCTGCCTTCTCTTGTTGCGAATGTATAAGAAGCTTCTCGTGGACTCTGCAATTACAAACACAGCAAGTACAGCATATGTACCAAATAATTCATTTGAAGTATTTAACTCAGTAATAACGAACAATTGATATCAGCACTCGACAAAGGTGAAAATGTCTGCTCGAAAATACGAGTGAGGGTATATTTGCAGTTTTGCACTCTTGTAACTTCCGAATCTGGGTTCCTAAACAGTGCCGACCAAAACCCCCAAATGACGCCCGCATGAATGATACGAGTGAAGCCCTTTTCTACTCCGGTTTTGATTTTCAACTCATATTTTCGAATGTTTGCTCCCTAGTGTCAAGCTCTAGACTCTAGACAGAAATGATAAATGTGTATGGATTAAAAATAGTTAATTTGTGAAACATATTCATGCCACAGTTGTCATTGACAAATGCATGTTTTGGTTCATATGATTTCTTTCTCCAGGCGTAACAAGATTTCTTTCATGCATCACACATCACATACCAGTTCATAAGCAAAATATCTGACAAATCAAACACGAAAAATATTCTAGTATAAAATAAAATAAACTACATAACTTACCCTTGAATCGTCCTGTTAACTTTGTGACTATCAACATCAAGAAATCTGTGAAATCGGAAGTTGGACAAGGCAAACTGCTGACACAGATCAAAGTTTTCATCATCGTCCTACATGGAAGAAATAGGTGATGGAGCACTTGAAATGTAAGGTCAAACTTGCTTTGGTGACTTTAGTTCTTCAAAATAACATTTATTTTATAAGTGATTTTCCGCTTGGTCATACACTACACATTTCAACCAAAAGAGAACATAACAATGTAGAAATACTGTACGTGAACTTGGAATCCCTTAAATCTCAAGATCGCATATGCGTGAACTTGGAATACAGGAGGAAACTTGAATGATAAGTTCATTCAAACATGTTGAATATGTTGATAAAATATTGCATTACACTAAATCAAATTATATTTAATAAACAACGTAAATTTTAACTAACCCTTTTTCAGTTATTGACAATCTAATTCACCAAACATTAATTGATTTAACCATTCACTAATTCCTCCAATTCTATGACACAACTTACGGTGAAGAAGAAAATGGGAGATCGTGAGGCCAACAATTACAAAAATTCTTTACACCGAATAAAAAATTTCACCCGATTGTTTTGGTGAATATTCAATTCCAAGTTCAGGCATACGCGATCTTCAGATTAAGCAGGATTCCACTTTCACCTACAGCAGACACATGCCTTTCTGACACAGGAGAAACCACAAGTATCAAATCTAAGGAATTATTACATCTAGTAGTGTGTAATTCAAGGGTTTGAGATCAGTAGTGACCATCTGTCATTGATTGAGAAATATTGCCGGTGATCCATTATAGGAAGTGATGGTTGGAACATGACACCAATTCAGGTGAGTATTATGTTCTTGCAATATTATCTTGAGTTGGTATTAGCTTTAAAATCTTTTGTGGTATCATCTCGGTAAGGTATAGGCATTCATGAAACGGGTAGCATAGGATTGGCAAGAAATGAATATTGGCACTAATTTCCGACAGTTTCTAATACTATAAAAATGTTAGCGTTATTTTTAAGAGGGATTGTTTGATTAATCATGATTTGTGTTTTTAAGCCAAATATACGATAAAATGGCCACTAACAGTGAATGCTCACACAGCGCTACACCAAAAAATAACAGTCAGATAGTCACGTATGCATCCAGCCACACGGCGACTAAAATGGGCCTTACCGAGGCAAATGTCAAAAATTTTTAGCACATCAGACCGGCAAGTGCTGAATGGAACACGTTCTGCTTTAGGCCTACTGCTTGTGCTAATTTCTTTAGATACAAAGCACATCTAGCTCGTTAGATTGCGTTTACTCTGGCAAATGAACCCAGGTGACACGTATACGCTCGCTTACTCACACACGCAAACGAAATTCAAAACAAGTGTCACATGACAGCAACACATATATTCATCCAGAGATTTTTCTTGTGTTACCGATCATAGGTGGCACAATGTAGCACAGATTTGTATTTAACTTAAAAATATTAGGGACGCTACTTGAAAAACTTAAGGAGGATTTCAGGTAATTTGCTTGAGTCGAAACTGTATTTTTATTCAAGCATTCAAGTCGCCATATCGACGATTGCGAAGCAGCCAGTCCGCGAGTTTTCGCCCTGTGATTTTAGCACAATTTTCCCTAGTAATTTAACGGCAAAATTTGATAGCAATGCACTTCAATTTTGTAGAAAGTCTGTCACCTAGGTTACAGATACGCCACAGAGCATAAATATGATGAATCTTAGCTTCCAATTTCACCCATTTCGGAGACTGAGATACAATAAGCCCACCCCCAAACGATTTTTTTCTAAGCGCCCTGAGCGGTTATTAGGGCGAATACGGTACCTCCCTTTGAGTGTTTAGAAGAGAGGAGGCGGTGTAGCCTAGTGTGGTAGGTATCCGCTTCTTTTGGCTTTACGCAAGGTCATGCGTTTGAGTCCCACTCGGGCACACTGCTAGACCCTTGAGTCAGGTCTCTAGCTCCTAGCTCAGCACGGCTTTATCTATATATTAATAAAGCATCGAAAATGGTTCTAGGGCACTGGTCGGATATAGCGGTCCCCAATTTAGGGCACCAGTTTCATCCATTCAATAACTGGCCCGTTACTCAGTGATTGCCTAGTTCTCAAAATCAGGGATCGCTATATCCGACCAGTGTCTGGTTCCAGGGTGATCAGTGCAATGCCAATTATCGGGCCCAACGACCTGTACCAGACCAGATTGTTTTTTATATAATTTTGAGTGTTTTGTCCTAAACATGTGTAATGCCATACGTAGAACAACCATCTTTACTTAGTGTATACTAGAGGTGAATTCTAACAGACTGGAATAAGCGTTCATGCCCATGGGTCTATATTACAGCCAGGATGAGTTGTCGTCTGACGTCGACAGCGCAGTTGGCTGCTGCTGGCCGGCTGGCAAGCACTTTTCCGTGGAAGGGCAGATGTGCACGCCACATGACTAACAGGTGTCACAAAGGGACGAATAAAGTCTCTTCAAGATGAATGCAATCCTCACATTGAGCCTCTTTACCTGAAAACCAGTAATACTTGTAATTAAACACCGAGAAAATTCTTCAAATTTATCCTTCTTACGCGCCATTTGCTTGACAGCCCTGCTGCTAACGGCCAATTGTAAAACTAAACAGCTTGAAACTAAATACTCTTGACACCATACAGACGTAAAAAAAGATAATTTACACATTTATATTGGTCAATTAAAACATAAATTTTTATATAAATCGAATCAGGATATCTTTTTTACCTTTTGGAATAAAATTGTATAAACTGATATTACTAACTCTCAAACTAGCCTCGAATTTTATGTTTGTTAACGCTCATTTCGTTTTCTGAACAAATGCGAGTTGACATATACACAGCATGAACTTCCGAATTTACGAGACCTTAGCAGAGTGACTTAGTAAATTTTACAATTACGTAGAATAAAAAGTTCAATGCTGATTTTTTAACTGTCTCCATCTCATACGTATATGGCTGCAGGTGGTGTGTAACTTGACGCTGTGGGGTTTTGAACGAATTGAGGACCCACGCGAACTCAACTTCGGTCGACCAATGTGTGAGCGGATGGTCTCGAAGTTGCCCGCGATTCGTCAATGGGTCCGCAAATGTCAGACAACATTGAGACTCACTGGAGAAGACGGTTGGCAAAAATTGATGGTCGGCTTTAATAGTTAACGAGGTTTACGCATGCATTTGTGCCCTGTTGATTGGAAACCACCAGGTGTGTTTCCTATTGTAGTTGTCTAAAACATTGAATTTTATGTCAAAAATTTAGTCAAACATCTTGCCTGTCGTCCAGAAAAATGGCAGAATCTGAATTGAACCAAGAATGAAGATTGATGTGCACACAGGCACTCATGACAGCCGCTTGATACGGTAATAATAAAGAGAAAGTTATCTTTATTATGTAACATCGTCAAGCGGCTGATTAAAGGTGTCTGTGGGATGGAGCAGGAAATGTCCACAGCATATGCGGAGAAAAGGATGCTCGTTCTCGGCACTGGATGGTCGGATATAGCGGTCCCTGATTTAGAGAACCAGTTTCATCTGGCAGGACTGTTCCGTTTCTTGAAGCTTTGTCTGGTGTCCCACAAAAACACCAGAATGTGTACTTAATGATAATTTACTATACAGGGGATTGTGTTATTGCGTGGTCAATGTTTCATGCTCTTTTCTACTTATAATGTTCATGTACCTATAGTGCTAAAGAGCTAAAGTAAAAATGCCATGCACGCGGTTTCCCCAAGGATCTAGTTCGTTGTTAAGCATCCGTGCTGACTCGCATGTCATTTGTTTACCATGATAAATACATGTAACAGGGCTCATAACTTAGTATTATGACAACTCGCTAAATGCGGCTTGCCAAAACTCCGAAACAGGAAATGAGTTTGCTAGAACAAAGAAAGTACATGTGCAGGAAACCTAAAATTCGGGCAACTGAATTGAAGATTTGAACATCTCATAGACACATCTGAGATCGGCTGGCTGACCTTTTTTATTTTTGACTGCATCGAGTCATCAACTATCCGTTTCAGGTTTCACCAAGCAATTTTGCCATCATCTGTTTTCTTCCTGTTTGCTCAGATGTGTGGGACTTATACCAGTTCATCAAACAAAGTCTGGGGTTGGGTTGACTTGTAAGTCACCAAATCGGGCCCTGCTGATTAAAGGCGAATGCCACCCGATTTAATTAGTCTTTTTTGCCGTCTTAATCGGTCTATATCCACATCGCCTCGCATACGGTCGACCTTACCTTGCCAAGAGGTGTCGCGTTAACCTGTGTGGGAGGTGAGAAACGACGCTAGCGACGTCAGTGGTTCATAAGCAAAGTGAATGCCGCTATGTTGCGGTATATCATTCCCGCTTGTCCGAACTAAGCAGCCGCGAGGAAAGCCACGCTGTAAACAGCAAGTATGAGGCCGTGAAACATCTCCGTGTCTGTGGCCTGCAGGCGACGTCGACTGTGCCTCACGAATGCCGGCTTACCAAATAACTCCATACGTTCCATTTTCTGAGCTTGTTCACGGCGCCTCTCTAGTATTTCTTCATCACTGTATTCCTGTTCAAATTGATAGCCTGTAAAACTTAACGATCCACCTGTGAAGTCGGGATTGATGAGCCCGGCGCTCTAGCTTGTCCTAAGTCGGGATTGCAAGTTGCCACTCCGTTGGCGCTGAGCGTTCTGTTTCAAAATGAATTATTCTCACCCTAACCAATACTTATATAAAACTGAAACAAAGTCTGTCTCATGAGATGCAATTTGTAATGCCTTTGGAGTGTTCGTGAGTGCACGAAATGATTTGAGAAGCCAGCAATGAATAAATCACTGCGTTACCGGCTTTAGGTGCAATCCTTGACGGGACACCGCGAGGCCGTGTGAGCTCATGCTAATTTAGTGTTTGCTGGCAGAAACTGTTGTGAAACAACTCGATTTCCACCCCACGACCAGGTGTTAGGGGAATCTTTATTTACATATACATTACTCAAATAATGATTGTCAATGTACAACCTCTGCCCTGACAGTGCTGTGGCCAAAGCGGAACTGAATTCGCGGCCAAAGACGAGTAAGTTGATTTGCAGTTTCGTGGCTAATTCACCAACATAATCACGTGCACATTACTTTGGCTCACTATTGTAGTATTTTCTTGACTGGAAGTTTAGTTTCCACTGAACTTTGGCTGGTTTGTTCGTGATGTCTGATCAGTTTCTAAGCCACTGACCGGGATAACGAGTCAACCTGAATCCGGCCGGCGCCGCGACGGGCCTGATCGGGCTCCGAGCCACTGGCCAGGATAACAAGCGTTTTGCGTTTAGAACTCAGAAAATCACAAGTCTAAACAACACAGATCTAGGTTCTCTTGTCTGTATCTCACGGAAAATACTTCGAAATTATCTCCGAACACACCCCAAACTCCTGCTACGGACACTAGTTATTGGCCTGCCGAACTTTGTAGGCTATGGTGTGTCCAAATACCAATAAATCCGTAAGAGCGAAATAAAACAACACCTTACATCGAAGTTTGATGATTTATTGGTGCTAAACGATGATTCCAAGCGATAAGCTGACACCAGTAACCCGTGTTGTGAACTGCTGAACAGAATGCGTATGAAACCGATGACGTAATTGGATAATTTCAACACCTCCGTCTGCCGTCAGGTGTCAGGTAACGCAAGCTCACATGTCGTTATGGAGTAGAACTACTCGATCTAAATTGATACAAATTAGGTTGTTTTTTGGGTGGCATGCTCCTTTAAGGTGAACATGTCCATCCTGATAAAAATAATTGTCAACAAATTGTAGCACGGTTTTGTCTGTATTCAAGTTTTTATAATTTTTCTTTGGGGAAAAATAATCTTAACCTAACTTTTCACAAGGAATTCAGTTTCAGAAGCCAGTTATTAAAATCTTTAATTTTAATGTACGATACAGTAGTTTATTTCAGTCAGTGTTTTATTGAGCTCTAAAGTCATCACCACACAACAGTTGTCGTGATTAGTAGAATCAACGACGGCAGTGGTTCTAGTACAAATCTGTTGTCCATGTGCAATTGCTGTGAAACGGGCCGAGTTTGTGATAGTTGGCAACAATGCATTTCACGGTGGTCTAGCTAGGTCAACATGACTTGTAGGTGTTGACATGATTTCATTTTAAAGCAATGTTCTATTAACCCATGTTGCATCCAGGACGGAAACTTGCCACTTAGTACTTTAAAATTGGTCTTGACTTGTTCTGTACTCAGGCCAGGAGAGGTGTCTGAGTTTGCAAAAAAACTGACAGTATAAAATGCGATGCTGTATACCCTCATCTGGAACAATAACTGACAGTATGAAATGGCATGCTCTAGACCCTTATCACGAACAATAACAATAACTGACAGAATGTCATGCTGTAGACCCTAATCTCAAACAATAACAATAACTGACAGTATGAAATGTCATGCTGTAGACCCTCATCTCAAACAATAACAATAACTGACAGAATGNGCCATCATCTGTTTTCTTCCTGTTTGCTCAGATGTGTGGGACTTATACCAGTTCATCAAACAAAGTCTGGGGTTGGGTTGACTTGTAAGTCACCAAATCGGGCCCTGCTGATTAAGGTGAACATGTCCATCCTGATAAAAATAATTCTCAACAAATTGTAGCACGGTTTTGTCTGTATTCAAGTTTTTATAATTTTTCTTTGGGGAAAAATAATCTTAACCTAACTTTTCACAAGGAATTCAGTTTCAGAAGCCAGTTATTAAAATCTTTAATTTCAATGTACGATACAGTAGTTTATTTCAGTCAGTGTTTTATTGAGCTCTAAAGTCATCACCACACAACAGTTGCCCTGATTAGCAGAATCAACGACAGCAGTGGTTCTAGTACAAATCTGTGCAATTGCTGTGAAACGGGCCGAGTTTGTGATAGTTGGCAACAATGCATTTCACGGTGGTCTAGCTAGGTCAACATGACTTGTAGGTGTTGACATGATTTCATTTTAAAGCAATGTTCTATTAACCCATGTTGCATCCAGGACAGAAACTTGCCACTTAGTACTTTAAAATTGGTCTTGACTTGTTCTGTACTCAGGCCAGGAGAGGTGTCTGAGTTTGCAAAGAACTGACAGTATAAAATGCGATGCTGTATACCCTCATCTGGAACAATAACTGACAGTATGAAATGGCATGCTGTAGACCCTCATCTCGAACAATAACAATAACTGACAGTATGAAATGTCATGCTGTAGACCCTCATCTCGAACAATAACAATGCCTTGATATCACCTCCAACAGGACTAAGAATAATTTGAGACCAATCTCATTATAGGTGTATTAAGTGGTTTAAATCAGAAGTTGATTTTTGTTTGGGATAATCCAGATTTCCACTCCAGTGTTAATTAAATGATTGAAAAGTAGCAAGAATGTACAAGTTACTCAAAATACCAGTTAACAACATGTTGCCGTGCATGAAGCCCCTTCTTGAACAAACATCTTTGCCACATGTGTTAGTGGACTGTGTCGTACAGATTAGTAGCCTTTGCAGAACACTAAGAACAGCGTTATTCTTCATTCTAAAAATGTCCCCTGACTGCTTTTGCAGAATAATCGGCACTAGCCTGTTCTCATATGCTCATAACGCGGATATATCTTTATTTTTCAGCACTAAGTACCATGAGTCAGAGGCCTTGCTACTGTTGTGCAACTCTGGGTAATGCTCTTGATGCTGCCTTAAATGAGCTGGGAATGTTGAGCACAGTGACTAATATCAGGGAACAGTACTTGGAAGAACGTCTAAAGACAAACACCAATGGTCAGGTCGGCAGCAGAGAAGCCTCGTCTAAAGCTCACAGTGTGCCCAACAGTCCTGTGAGAGGATACCAAGTTGTGACTATGAACCCGCTGTATGTCACTGGTGTAGTGCCTGGACTGGAGCTTAAATCAAAAAGTCTGAAATTTGCTGCTGAAAAAGAAATCAAGTTTACCAGTCTCGGAACTGATTATGCTCAAGAACAGCCTGAAACTGCAAAATGCAGTAAAGCTGGCCGAGTAAAGCTGGCCAGAATCAAGCATTTTAAAGCGCCATATAAAGTACCGAGTAGTAATTTAGAGGCCAAACCTGTTAATAATCCAAATTCTTCCAGGCATTGTACACGAGCAAGTGCTCAGACCAGCCTACTGAGCTTTGGAACCAAACAGATTGTTCGAGCTGAACCTCGTTTGGATGAGTGCCCACGTCATGGTAGCAAGAAGTGCATGCAGAGGTCAAAGTCGCTAGATGATTTGGGCTTGGGCAAGTTAAATATTGGTGAGGTGCCTAGATTTAACATAACACAAAATAAAGAGGTGGATAGTGTCTCGCAACATCTTGGCCAAATGAAGGTTGTTGAGTAGCAGTGCTGTAGTTTGCTTGAGATGGGTGTTGTTGGTGGTTCACTAAACAAGTGGTGTGGAATCTTATCTGAGGCTGGTATGATAAACAGTTGGCTGTTAAACGGGTTCATCATTTTACTGCCTTTCTTTATTTGAAATTAACCCCTTTCACTTTATGAGAAGAACATTTTACTGTTACTATAAACACCTATGTATGTATAAATTGCTTTGATTTGAGTTACTGCTACTGTTTACCTGGCTTCACGGTGGCTATAAGTCCACCTTTCTCCACAAAAACTTGCCCTTGTTTAGACCACTTACCCTATATGAAACTGGTTTCAACTGGATTTGTAGTCAAATTTGGAGACGATTTTGGGCCCTCAAATGAACTGATTGTCCGTTGTTACCGAGACCGGCAGCCCATCTAGTTTGTCACGGCGTGTCGTTTATCCATCGAGTATGATTTCAACAAATAACTAAAGTGTCATTTCTTTACAAACCCTGAAATCACTTCCCATTTAAGTAAGGAACAAGTTGACACTGATTTTATAGTGGTAACTGGTCTAAATCAAGAGCTTGCTTCGTGGATGAAGTAGTCACTTTAACTTTAACCCTTTCATTGCATGTGTACAGTAGTAGTGGGTATAGAATGTCCCTCGTCTGTGCTGGTAGAAGTATCTATTATTTTCTATGAACTAGAGTACGTATCTACGTGTCTGTTTCAATGCAGCAAACTGTGGGATGAAAATGATTTATGTTCAACATATGTCCTCACTATGTGCACATTGTGAGGTGTGTGCAGTGCACTTAATGCAGGGCTTGGAATTCTCCTCTTTTAAGAGGATTTCTTCTTTTTTGGTTTCAATTTACTCTTATTTGATTTCCAGTTTCTTCTTCCTTTGCCTCTTTTTTATCATTCTTTTGACTTTATTTGTGCAAAATGTTTATTTCAATTAAATTTTACAGCAACAAATTACATCCATTACACAAGTCTATTTGTGCAAGGATACATTGCCTGGAAAATGTCCTCTTTTTGTCAATGGTCATTCTAAGCCTTGTTACTAACTAAAGCCTTTTGAGCATGGTGGATCATCACTTTCAAATTTTGAACCTTCTTGTTTATTTTTGTCATATGAATTGCGAGTACAGTGCTTTTAAGTAGTCTCAACCGGTAAACTGCGGTCACTTTATTCAGTCTAGTGCCCTCTGTAGTCTGCATCTTACCGTTTTTATGGAAATTAGTACATAGCTGATCTATTTACAAAAAGTATTAACCAAGAACACAGAACACGTTGGCCTCCACTTATGCTTGTAGTTGAACGATTATGATCAATAGCATTCCGTCTTTGCCAAAGCGCTAAATTCGTTATTTAGGCTTCATGTAAAGAAGGGATGACATAACAAATGAAATTTTGCATGTTATCAGTACAGTTCTTTTGGTATGATTATACCTTCAGTTCCAACTAAGTGTTACTAAAGAAACTGGTCAAATGGCCCTATTGTTTTAATTAGTATCAGATTAGAAAATCAAGTTCTTCAGGCTTTGTACTAAATTCTTTGTCAGAGTCTTAATTTCTTAGTTCCGTAGATATTTGTCTAAGTGCAGATTTGTCTATGGAGTCCCATGTAACCTGAAGTGACCAAACGTTATTTAAAAAGTAATGTATGAATGGAGGTCACAAGACCGTGGGAATTTCCAAAATTCTTTTTTCCTCTTAGCCCAGCCCACTGCAACATGGATAAGAATTTACAAAAGAATTTTTTAGTATTTATATCGGTCACCTTTTTTCTCAAAAACAGGCCAAGCAGGAATGGACTGACCTCTTGCAATGGAAGGGTTAAGTAACTCTGATATACAGCTGTTAGTTTATGTGTGAAACGAGCCATCATTTTTATGATTTTGACTTCAATTATGTATCAGATCTTTAGCCAATGTAGTGCAGGATTTGTAATGCAAAACTCGGTTGTCCAAGTGGCCGCACCATAGATGCAATACACTCGCAAAAATGCAAGATCACTTGAGCCTTGGACCAGGTATTATGAATAGTTATGTTTAGTTTTGTAAGTAATCCAATTGTTGAAGTGTCGGGTGCAGAAGATTTGAAGACCTGTGCTTGTCAAGTTGAATTTCTTGTAACGGTTTATGCATGTGCGCTGGGTTCATACTTTTTATTTTAAAGGGTGAAGCTGTTATCTTGTCTTTCTGCCCCTACTTATTAACATGAATACTAAATTGAGGTTCGTCACGGTGAGCTAACTATCCAATGTTTTGGGTTTTGTCATGTAAGCTGGAAAACTGACTGAACAAATTTTTACTGTGATATTTGTAGAATTGTTGCTAGATTTATTTACTTTATAAAGTTGTCTGTTTTGTTCTGTGTTGAAGATGAATGTTTTTGGAAATAAAAATGTTGAACTCCTTACTTTTGATTAGCTTAAATCGCATTCCTATTGAGCATTAAGTAATGTGATGGGACAATGTTTTAATTCAACTGTATATCAAATAAGCACAGAAAAATCGAGAACCACAACTGGGAATCGAACCACAAGTTTCCAGATTGCCGGTCTAGAGACCTGTTGTTCGATTCTCAGTTGGGGTTCTAGATATTTCTGTGTTTGTTTGTCATACATTTCACTATTGGCCAACCTCATAGTCTAAGTATATATTTACTAAATTCAATTTTATTGATTTCTCACAAAAATGAGTCATGAAATGATTGCAGAAGCAATCAAGTGAACACTTTATGGTTGAACTGGTGTTTGAATGGAACTCATGTAGCGCTCAATATGACTTTAATGCAGCCATAAACCCACGTTCTGTCTGAGATTCAACTTTTGATTTAGACTACTAACTGCTACAAAATTGGTCTCGACTCGTTCCTTACTCAGACGAGATGATTTTTGACTCGCGAACAACCAGCAGTTTATATTCATTGAGACCATGTTTGGTGCATAAAATGACAAGTCAACTTGTAGAACCCAATCCCAAGCAATAATAAACTGTCAATTCTTTGGAAGCCCTGAAAACATCTCCAACTTGACTCTGCAACAACTTGAGACCAATTTCATGACGGCAAACGGTCTAAACCAAGTTAGTTTTTGTGATGTAAAGGAGGTTTGTCGTCGATTTAAACAAAGTTTTGGTTGTTAATGTGATCCAAATCAGTTTTGAATCTTACACTTTGCATTTTTATGTTTATGGTGTCTAGAAAGAACAAAGTATCTCAAAAACATTTAAATACCCTTTTGAACTCTAAAAATAAAACGAAACAAGAACACCCACCTAGTGCATCACAAACAGCAAAGATACAGTGGAGTTAATAATTTCTAACATTATCACAAGAGGTACTGCAACAGTAAAATGTCATTAGTCCACCATATTATGTGTACTAAACTGGCAAGACTTCACTGTAGTGCCAGTTAAATTTGAAGATCCTTACTGAAAGTACTGAGCACATAAACAGATGCCATCAAATCGTGAGGCAAAAACGATAATTGCCACTCTAGAGAATGCAATAGTCGAGGATTTTTGCAAAATAGCTAACCCTGACAATAGCATACATGCTTACTCCCAGAGATCCATCAACAGGGACTTCAGAGACAGAGATAACTGCAAAAAACAAAATTGTCACTAGATGGCACAGCAGTAGTTAATATTCATAACATTATTTTGTTTACTGATCAAAACAAACCTACTCTGAATGGACAGAAAGGCACACACAAGGCTAATAAGTGGCGGCAGTAGCTGATTCATTTAAAAGTCATTTTCTGTCACTATCTTGATGGGAACACACTCGTTACACAGAAGTGTATGCCAGATTTATGGACACTGGATGCTGGACAGAAATGAGAGTATGCACCCACATGTATCAGTATATGTGGGTATACAAGAATGAGATGCTCTTATGACATAAAGACAGTAATTCCTTTGTACAAAGACGCCAATTACAAAATTACCAAATACAATTCTTAAGCAAGGAAAACCAACATACTACTACCACAATTACAGAGAGACAGGAGATCAGGGAAAGTCTCTAGATCACATATAACACAAAGTAGACACCAGAGCTATTCCCTGAATGGGAACTGACTACCAATTGGCAAAAAGACCTGGTCAGTTTCTTCACTATAGTTTAACATCCACAAACTGTTAAATATATTTACAGTGACAGTACAGTAACATTTTAAGCAATCACACCTATAAGCTTCACCCTTGGGTCGGTTGAACAGTAAGCATTACCTGTGATGTGTTACGCCAAAGATTCTGTGATAATACAATATAATAAAACCCTGATAGACAACAGTTTTCTTAGAAACACCCTGCTCCAGTAAAATTACATTCGTCTTGATAACATGTCCAATAAGTTCTCCTTTACCCTGACTAATCAATCAAGGAGACTCATATTTTTCTTGCAAAAACAACAATAACATGATAACAATAGAGTAATAATTATAATAATAATGTTAGTGCTTATAGCACTTTTTTGGCAAAACACTTTACATCACTGGCCAAACAGTTTCTTTGAACAACAGCGATAATCCGTTAGATATTGCCAAAAATATGGTCAGTTTCAACCACAACTGAACCAAATTAATGAATGCAGCAAGAGAACCAACCAGTGTTCTCCACAAGGTCCATCGATTGCTTAAATTTGGGTACACAAACTCTCCATATTAAATAAGAGAAAAATGAACAGCTGTTCAACCCAGCAAGTAATCTTATATCTTAAATTTCGTGAAGATCCTCTTGGAAGATATTGAGGCATACCAGTAGTTAAAATTGTTTGAAAATCAACATTAGCCAGGATTCCGTTAGGAGAAAACACATTTGCAAAATTTTGTAATGAATCTTTTAACCCTGTTATATTTAGGAGATACAGCTGCAGACATCAGATGCCAACTCAAAGATGACTACACAGCATATTCCCACATACATTCATGTAGGCACATAAAAACTCTTCAAAATAAAAACAAATTCCGTATCAAAATATAGGTTTATATACTAGATTGTACTACAAAGAAGCGTTAAAACCCTCCTTGAACAAATATTTATAATTCCAGATGTACAGGACTATACCCAGACAGTCCTAGCAATGCGTTAGCAACACAAGAAAATGATTTGAACACTTGAACACAAGTAAATCACGTGATACGTGAAGTAGCCTGTTGGTGCCATGTTACATCATCCGAAACAGCAAACAAAGAATGGCTGATAGTTTTGAATACCTGCCAGTTAGCATGTTAGCAATATGTATCTGCTGTGAATACAAGTCAGGGCATATGGAATAGAACTCTTATAAGTACAGTTGTTCATTACTGTACGAATTATCTATGATAATTGCAGTCAGATAGTAAGTCGAACAGTTCATTACATTTGGCAATTTATGACTTCATTGTGGTCATAGAGATCCTTTAAAAACACTTTACAGGAACTAAATTTACATGGAATACCAATCAAGGTAATGAAAGCTGCAAGACCTGACCTTGCACCAATCAGACACCATTACTCAAGATACTTTCACTCTGTAGCATTCGGGTATGGCAACATGGCTCATGTTGCTGACAGTACATGCACATTCAATTGATTTGCTAACTTTACATTAGAAAAATATAAACTTGAGATGATACAACAATATACACCCACTTTGTACATTGAACTTGGAACAAGAAGTTGAGAATTCTGCGCCCATTATTACAGTCGTTGCTGTAACACTTGAACGACGTGAAGTCATGTGTCAAAGATCAGCAACCACCCATTTGGCAATTGACTTGCGCATAGCTACCATCCATCTGAAAAATTGACACAGAAAATTGCAAAAAGAACCTCTGAGAGACATTTTGCTAGAAGAATGTATGATAACTGATGAAGAACAGGATAGTATGGCAACTCATGTTTGCCACTACCATCACCAAAAACACTTAATAGTAACAATAAAAACAATGAAAACAAGCATTTGCCAAAAGACGACCTAACTGTCCCCTATCGCCTTGGGATGCATGCATTGTTAGAGTTAAAATTTTATGCTCTTTCACAATTACTTTGAGCAACAATTTATTTCCGTGTCAAAGGAAGTTGCAGTGTGTTTCATGTTAAAACTACAACCTACCTTTCCTTGTCTTTATCGAAGTCTGCGTAGAAACAGAAGGTTCGAAGACTTTCATTTGGTGGAACTAACTTAAAGCCATGTTTCTTCATCTCTGGGGCGTCTATTACACTGTAACCATGGAGATGAAATAATCCTGGAAAAATAATCCTCAGGTCAATATGAAAAACTGTGAGACAAATACTTATTAATAAGTTTTTACATCAAACATCAACACACTGAGTGCAATGTAACCACCAGAAATTTCAAAAAACAAGCCCTCCAAATAACTAGTCATGGAACTTACTATATTTGGAGAAAAATAAAAAGGCTCATGGGCCTAGTCCCCGAGTCATAACAAAAAGTTTCAGTCATTTGTAGATTCTCGCAAATATACAGCATCAGCAAGAGTCAAAAAAACAAGGCTTCGTGGGGACAGAACATATTTCAGCAAGTTTTCCACTTATCTACAAACAAACCTAACTACCGGAATTATGGTACCATAAACTCTCCCATCATCACATATTGGTCGTCATTCTGTGTCAATGTCACTGTCATGTTTCCATTCATAGCCTTTCAAAACTACGCTCAGCCTTATGTTTGGGCCGTAAAAAGGTAAAAACACATCATTTCCTGATATTTACCCTAGACCTTACTATCATAAGTTTCTGACTAAGTTCCCAAGTAGCTTTGTTTCAAAACTTAAAATATTGCGGCCTATCGATAAATAAGTGGCAAATAAATTTATTTCATTCCTTGCAAATAAATTTCATGAACATCAAGAACATGCTGAGTTACTTGTACTACTGAGTTATGCGATAGCAAATACCAAATATTTTTTGTTAAAAATTACCCCCCCCCCCCCAACTAAGATTAACAATTTTTTGTCTACTAATGGTACGCACAATGTAGAGGACATTGAGCTGTATGTAACCTCATTGGGTCATCACCAGAGCTTTGTATGACCAATACAATACCTTTGGCCTTCCAGCAGCTGAATATAACCTTATAGGGTCATCAACAAAGCTTTACATAACCAATACAATAGCCTTTAAGCATCTGTATGTAACATAATAGGGCCATCCACAGAGCTTTGCATGACCAATACAATACCTTTGGCCTTTGAGCAGCTGTATGTGACCTCAAAGGGTCATCAGTAGAAACTTAACATGACCAACACAATACATTTAACCCTTGAGCAGCAGTATGTGAATTCCTGGGGTCATCAACAGAGATTTACATGACCAATACAATACCTTTAGCCTTGGATGACATTGATTCCACATAGTAATAAAGGCAGGCATCCTTGAGGACACAGAAGCGTTTCTTCCAACTTTTGTAATGTCCGCCCATCTTTGTCAGGTATCCGTGACAGTCTACATCTCTAATAGATAAGGCTGGCATATTAATGTGATGACTACTGATGTCAAGCCAGTAGTCCATGCCATTGTTGTCTGACTTTGATGCCTCTCTGATGACTTCGGTCCAGCTGACAAATAATACAGAAACATCCGCATTATCATGTCAATTAGAGGATTAAATAGAGAATCCTACAAGAGTGTTGGGGTTTATGACATGGGCAAAACCTCTTGGGAACTTCGTCAAAATCCCGAGGCTTGCTGAGTAATTCAGTTAATTTTTGCTAATAGTTTTATTTTAAGCTTAAAAACTGTAAATTGCATTCAGCTTTTGCAGCAAATATTCAAGTTGGAATCTAATAAATAGTCTTTGAAGATGTAATATTAAAACTTCAAAAATGTTAAAGCTTTGGAATAACAGTCAGCACGGCTTCCCCGCACGTGAGCACTGAATTGACTTTGAGACAGCACAGGTAGACAGTATCGCCGCGTTTCTTTAGCTGGGGCTCGTCTCCATTTGAATGAACGTGGAAATGAAATTCCGTTTGAATGAACGTGGAAATGGAATTCCGTTTGAATGAATGTGGAAACGGAATTTGCAGCCAAAGATGGGTTCGTTTAAGAAGTTGTTTGCATGTCCTTCCGACTGAGAGTACGTACAGTTGCGACACCCGATTTGTCAATCATAACCTTGTCACCTTCTTGGAATTCCAGCATTGCTTGGTTGGCGCGTGTTTGGTTGTTTTAGTGTTTTGAGACGATAAACTGTAAGGCGTATGGATGTCTACTTTGCACCGCTTTGTGATTTGCCCTTGTAATATCAAAAAATTACGTACTCGGTGTTATTAACCAGTCGTGTTGTAACACATTCCAGGTCATGTGAGAAATGTTAATTAGCAACCATATTGAAATGTACTATCAACTTAAGACAAAGTTAATAACTAAAATATTGAATGTTTTTCATTGTTCTAAGACTACTAACAGTCATGTTATATGCTAATGCCCAGAACACTGCTTGATGGTAGCAACAGTGAGGAAGAACTAAAAACTCGGATAATTATCTTTTAACAAAAGTATCGAAAATAAATTCAGTCAGACACCACGATACTGGCTGTTAAAAATGTGAAGAAGAAAAAAAAACGTCCCACACGTTGAACTTCATCACAGTATTCAAACTGAATTCAGGTGAATAGACTTTCCATATCAATGCCCCTTTCAAAAACAGTATTTTTACCAGAAATGCATGGTCACATGACTATGACAATGGCACAGTGTTGTGAATGGCATGAATAGATTTGCCTTTTACTCCTAGTTTAAGAAAGCATATACTTTTATGGGTTGACAGTCGCTAGTTACCAATTAGAGGTGTACGTAACCTTAAACACTATGTACATTGTCTCAGGTCAATATCGTACTTTGTGACCTCTAAACACTCACTTTTATAAAAGAACAGCAGCAAATGAGAATGCAATGGACAAAAAATCCAAAACTAAACAGCGTATCGATCCTGTTTATACCTTAAAAATTCTTCCTTTGAACTTGCTGCAAAGTAGTAGGTGTCTGCCCCATATCGGCTAATTCGAAATGCAAAGTCTTTGCCAGCATTTGTTGCCTTGGTAATTGTGTAATTCTTGAGAGGAATGGCAGCTAGAGGACTGTGATCCTGTCAAAGTAATAACATTAACAACATAGACTACGCTCCACAGTATTCACATCTACCAGTGAGATTACAAAAGCAGAGCCAACATTTGCTTTGATTTTAAACCCAAAGAAACAGAGAGGAAGAACTAGTAATAAGGTGCCTTGTGTGACGACCAGGACACTAAGCGAAGGTCTACGTGAGACTCATGGTATTTATCATGCTCTCAATCATGATCACCTGCAGATCACTATTCAACGTACAATAACAAAATGGACCTCCATAGCACTAGCCTCATTTTCCTTTGGTATATTCCAACAAAACCAAGCGAGCCATTTAGTACTGGAAAGTAAACAATAACATGTTGAGATGGTGATGAGACGAGGACTTAAGGCTGTATTACTTACACATTCCTCCTTAAAGACATAAAGACAATTATCTTGTTTGAGAACACACCATCGCTTTTTCCATGTCTTAACTAAGCCAGTTATACTGCGCTTCAATAAGGTTCCAAAAATGACTGGTTGAGAAACATCTTTAAAGTGGTTAGCAGGCTTGTCTGGTCTGGGAGTCAATCCGAGGCTTATCCTCTGGCTGCAGGAGTCTGTGAATATGAAAACGGGTCAAATCATATTATAGCAATATTAGAACATGCATCTGCTTTACGCAGAGTGTACAATTTAAGACATCAGATATTCAGTGCCTCGGTGACTTGACTCTGAATCATTTGCCTGGGTTAAATGCGTGAACTGAACACAGCCATAGTGGCACCAACATGTATATAAATTGCCATGTTTAGTGAGACAACATTGCAGGTGAATTTTTTAAGACTGCTGGCTGATAAACAAGACAGTCACTCTGTGACACTTCTCCCTTCAATTAACAATCTGTCCCAAAATCGATGTCAATAGAAACATGTGCCATATTTCATGAAAAGATTCATCTTGGAACTTGTATTGATAGACAGGAAGACACCCAAAACAATATCCAAAAATAGAACAGTGAAGAACAGTTCATCAATGGGCAGATTAAAATGAAATTCTCAAACCTTTCTTAAGAATAGCCACCACTTCTTCATGTGTAGTTGCCATTACACACTGCCCGTTGATACAAACAATAGCATCACCTTCCTTTACACCAGCAGCTGCAGCAGCACCACCTGTTGAACACAACATAAAGTAAGCCGATTCATTTAGGAAGCAGAATCCGACAGTCAAACTTATCAAATCTCTGTTTGCATAATCTTTGACCGTTTACCATGATTGACAGTGGTGCAGTCTTATCTTATCTGAAACAACACATCAGTGCTACATCAGCACAGAGCTCTATACTGCTGCTTCACTGGAAATGTAGATTGAAAGTGAACCTGACCTTTACCGCAATAAAAACAATCCACAAAACAAAGCAACTTGTATGCAGATGTGTAGATAATGTAATAAAATGCAAAGTGTAAACGAGACAGCAATTGTATCAAGTAAATATTCCAGTATTTACCTGGTGTCACTGTGGACACAAACACAGGACAACTGCCAGACACATGGAACCCGAAGTCTTCATCTCCTGGACGTTTTTCAATAGTTGCCAGTTTTTCAGCCTCTGGAAGATTTTAATAATCACTTCTGTCGTACAATTATGAAAAATCAAAGCACGGTATTTAAGTATAACATCAAAGCCCAAGCCGATCCAGCCAATTTTTTCTGAGTCAAGAAGCGCATTCATTGTTGCCAGTCGCCCTTTTCAGAGGCAGCAAAAAATTCAAAACATTGCATTTTTGTAAACTATAAAAACGAAATCAATTTTTAATAAATTTCAAACTTTCAAACATAGATGATGCAAATATGGCAAAGCAGTGCAACACTTATTCGATAATTTTATGCACTGGCTTTTTCTTCATAAAACAAATTCATAACCATCACTTTTGCAGAGAAATAAAACTTTCGGTATTCTCTTAGAAATCACCTTATCGTTGGAACAAACTCTTACCTGTATTTAAAATAAGTGTCTGTCAAATATCAGTGTGTAAATTTTGTAGTGAAAGCCACATTCTCTATTAAATTAAATTTGCATGTTAAATGTCCTACTACAAACTCTTTTTGAACTCGTGTTGTTATGAGAATATGTTAGATGAAAAAAAAGTTTAGGTGCACCCAGTTGTAAATTTAATGTTCATATTTGCCAAACATCAAATTCAGTCCAATACTCTAAAGCCGTGACCCCAAGTTAGTATTAATAAGCAGATTGGCATAAACAAACTTAAGGCAGGTGACTCGAAAATAATACAGAATAGCAAAGGACAGTCGGGGTTTACTCATCAGGAACACACCAGCCACTTTTCACAAAAAACTTTCAGTTTGGTGGACAGAGAGGCAGACATCCTCTTCTTAATAGAAACCTATCTGCCAAATTTGCGAAGAACTCCGAAGATGGGCAAGCATAAAAATAGACTTGCCACAAGGGGACACAGTGGAGATTAAATCAGTCCAAAATCCGTTACCATCTGTGGTCAGTTTCAAATAAACACATCTGACAAATTTCATTAAGATCCTATACAGGGTTTAGGAGAACAGCTGATGCTAAAGGCCAGGACACTCAGACAGAGATGACATCAACATGCACTCACAAGTATCCAAGCTATCACACGACCCCTGAACAAACTCTCTGAAATCAAACACCACTTCAAATGTACTAAATTGCACATGGTGCAACAAAAAGGCAATCATCACGTTCTAGTATGATGTATCAGAAGCACAATGCACTACATCCCTCACCTCCTTTGCCATTTATAACATGCAAAAGCTCATCCTTAAACTAAAAATGACTCGAACTTAACATAAGGAGTGAACCCACCAAAGTACTGGTTTGTCATCCTTTTCAAATATGCATCCTGGCTGTCATGACGCTGGACTACCTTCCTGGTGATTGCCTGGTATCGATTACGGAACTCTGACTCCGATGCTGTCGTTGCGGTGGAAAGACCTCGCTCTCTCTGGTCTTCAAATGAGGATTCTTCAATCTCTCCTTCAAATACTTAAAACAATTGTAATCAAAAGATTATGTCATTGTGATTTTTGGCACAACAATTAAACTTATGGTCTCTTGCAATGAATAGAAACTGATTCTGGTTTCATGTATACTAAACAGAGACCATTAGCCTAGAAAATGTGCAAAAAGTGTAACAGTAGGAAAATGAAAGTTGTGCTAAGCACATGACTACACTGAGCAGGGGAGATCATGATGAAAACTATAATTATACTAAAGGGCACAACAGCGGGCAACAGGTATTGATGATCAACAAAATTTGAGCCAATTGAAGGAATTACGAGCTGTAAATTGAAGTCTACAAGAACAAAGTGCATCGATTGTTTAACTAGTTAGTGGTACCCATAGCCAGCTTCATAAACACATGAGGCACATTAACATATTGGGAAGTAAATATATATCACTTCAGCTCTAATATGCATAGTATGTTAATCTGTCTAGACTACATGTAAAAAGAGAATCTAAAGAAAGTTTAATGTGGTTTGAGTATTACATCAGAAATGTTAACATGCAAAATACTAGATAGTGACATATCCTACATCCTAGGCCGATACTGGAAGAGTTCCTGTAAATTACACTTAACCCAGAAAAACTATCGGATGTCACGTCACTCTAAGAAGTTGTACCTTTCGAGTGTAGTGGGGCACCATTGGAGACCCTCGATGTTTTCAAATCCTCCCAACTAACTCGAACAAATATTTTGGTTATCAACATTTATTTCCAATCTCATCCTTCATTCACCACAATTATTAGCATATTAATCAATTTTCAGTAAATATGTAGAGGGCAGAATGAACACTTCCAGCATAGGTACATGTAACCCACAAGTCCATAGTGAAAACTGGCAAAGTAAACAATTTGTTGATGAATGCACTGGAAAAAAGCTTGATTGCCAGAGTATTGGCTCAAGTTAGAAGGATTTAAAGAAATCAACAGCCTCCAATTAACATGTACTTAGGTTTATAAGGTACATATAACGACATGACATTGTTGTTTTAGCCTAGGCAAGGCATACTTTGTCAAAAAGATTCTGGTGTACATGAATGATTAGGATACAATGCCATTGTAAGGCAAGGAGCATAGCCTTAGACGGAGGAACTGACATAAGACGCGACTCCGTTTTACATGACTTCCGACAAGTTCATTGAAAGTTTCCAAACCTTCTCCACTTCATGTGCACAACGAAGGTAAAGAAATCAGAGTGGGTCAAAAGAGAGGTTAAAATGATACTATATGACTTTGTGTAAAGGACAGTTAATTGTGTGCCAGTGAGAACAGAAATTTACTTTTTTCAAGGCAAAGAGGCTTATCAATGAGAAGACCTGCAGAGAAAAT
Organism: Phoronis australis; assembly: GCA_002633005.1. Classification (NCBI taxonomy): domain Eukaryota; kingdom Metazoa; phylum Phoronida; family Phoronidae; genus Phoronis; species Phoronis australis. The sequence continues at coordinate 267,231 of NMRA01000257.1, forward strand.
AACAAAATAATGCTTTAGAATCAATGAAGTTATCTAGAGCCATAAAAACATCATCTTGAATAATGCAAACAATTCAAACTCAAAAAAACAACTAAGTTTGTGAGAGTTAATGCCACCAAGGAACTTGGTATATTGAGGCAGATGCAAAAAAGATCGACTGTCACAATCGGGCACTGAGTACAAGTCAGATCTGTCTCAAAGCGGGAGGATGGGATTTTATCCATGACAGAACCAACCCTGCCAAACTTCATGGAGATACATCAAGGAGAATGCAAAGGAACTGAAATTGCCACCAGGGATGCTGCAGTCATCACATTCAGGCTATTAAAACCAAAGTCAGACAAGCAATTCTCAATAGATACAAATCTGTCAAATTTCACGACAGTCCTTCAAGTGGTTTGGCAGATAGAGAGGCAGACACCAAAAAGCAGAACTAAAACCCTTTAAATGGTCTCTCTATGATATAAAAGTAAATTTCACAAAGGATATAGATATAGAGATCACCGCAAACAAGAGCTTAGCGTTGATACGCAGCCACCGTGTGCATTATAAATGGCAAAGATATAGAGCGTGCTCATTTTATCAAACATTTCCATGCATCAGAGTGAGCAACACTAGTGAGTCTCTATTGTGCACTCTGTGCTTAGTCATCTAAAAACTGGCAAATGCAATCTGCGTATGTGTAGATATTGAGATTGACGCAAAGAAAACTAAATTACCACTAGATGCCACTACAGTAGTAGGTTCCATCCAATAATCGATGCCAGTCGTTCTCACCTTACAGGGGAAAGCAACTGCTTTTAATGTCACCTTTAGTAAAATTACAGATTCCTGGCAAACTTGGAAATACACTTTCCGTGTTTAAACTCCTGTTTCCCAGACAAGTATTGACTATATTCATAGAACAATCAAGTGACGTGAATCGTTGAGCAAAAAGCAGCAACTTGAACCTGCATTCACATTCACTGAGCAAAAATGTATGACTGACATGTAGACTGCAAGTGATCAACAGTGAGCAGGACAATGCGTATATTCAATGGAAGTGACTACAGAACCATCCCGAATGCTGACCTTTTGCTGAGCCGTACAAATCACATTAGTTTTGCGAGGGATTCCAGTAATTGACACGGTAAAGGAGAATTTCCTCTTTAAGGCAGTCTTAATTAACATACTAAAACCATGGACCAAATGAATTTCACTGCTTAGATCCGCTAACTTGGTTTATTCAAGCAGTGTCTGTGATTTTGGTTTGACCTAATTAACGCCGAGTGAGTTTTTAAGTAACCCAGTGGTGATGTTTGATGTTTTTGCTTTGGACCAAACAGGTGCGCAAAAACAGGAAAATATAGAATAACAGCCCAAAAAAATACAACAGACAAACTATGCAACAGTATAGACCAAGCCAAAATATTAAACTGCGAATAGAATAAATCAAGTTAGCGGCGGTGAATTTTCCATTAAAGCGCTAATTTAAATAAACTCCATTCAATCCTTGGTTTTAGGTTATCATGTGTCAGCAAAAGTGCTAACCTGAGAAGAATTTTATAAAAAAACAAAGCTTTTCATCCCAAAACAATAACCAAAACAGCGCTACAAAGAAGGCACAGCATTACCCTTTACACTTAGGCTAGACATGTATAAACCTCACCCACCATTGTCTTCCTGAACTGGGCTATCAACTGAGTGATTCAGCCATGACTGGTTATCATTACAGCCAATCTTGACCCATGTAGATGCTCTGTAAGCAGCATCATAGACACCTGAAAGGACCAAAATGATCTGATACAGTAACTACACGATCACCAGTGCTGTAGTGGTAAACTGAAAGGTAAGTAGGCGCCCAAAGCCCACCGTATCACACTGGGCATGCAACGTAACTTACGGTGCGTAGGCGCTATGTTCATATGCCAAAAGGTGGTGGGCTGCACCTACGTGCGCCTACGCCCCACTACAGCATTGACAATCACCACAAATATGACACAGTTACACAGCCCAGTAACACAGTGAAGCTATATACAGTAATTCTCTCCCTATTTCGGACAAAAATAATTGGCAAAATTGTCATTTTTCTATTTTCCAAAGTCTAACTAATTCACCACAAATATTGGAAAATATGCCCCAAAGCTCTCAAGTTCTTGACATCTACAAAGAAACCATGTCACATACCATGGGTTAGTGTTTACAGACCAGGGGCCTGTTCCAAGAAACTGACTTAAGTTCATTTTTGACTTAAGTTTAAGATTTGTCTTAACTTCCAAACTTTGAAATTTCCACATTTGGTAAGTTAGTCAAAATTAAGACAAAATTTATGTCAAACACATAAGTCAAACTTAAGATCTCTTTCTTCAATTGGTTTTGAGACAAATTCAAACTTTATTTTAAAATTTACTAAAATTGTAGATTTGTCTAAGCTAAGTCAGTTTTGCTAGAACGGCCCCTAATTATTAGACTAAGACTGAGCCCAGACGAAGTGCGTTAACCTAGCCAAGCAAAAAATCAAGCATATAATAAAGACATGACAAAAATGGGCAAGTCCTGTTCTCTCGCCTGCATAAAATCTTATCTGCAGAATTCTATTAAGATCCTTAATCAAACTTAGTGAACATTGACGGAAGCACTAGGGGGCATATCAGTATTCGAGGCTGTCAAAAAATCGACGATAACTTTGTCAAATAATTCTTCAGATTGGAAGAATGCCAAAAATGGGGCAAACACTTTTCAAATTGCTACAAACATGAGTAGGCACTGTCATCTTCTTTGTACAGAAACCAATATGTCATATTTCACAAAGTTCCACCACGAGACTAATGGCCACTCAGATAGAGGTAGATGCAACTGAAAACTAAAAGTAAAATTTGCCTCAAGAGGTCACAGCAGTAGTTGGATCAGTCCAAAACTAAACAAATCTGACGTCTAGTTAACAGAAACAAAAATACTTAAATTGCCATTAGGAGGCACACACGGTAACAGAGCAGTCTGTAACAGTACTCCTTCATCAACTCTGGTAGATACAGTCTAATATTTTACCACCTGAGCACAGTATTGTCTTGGCGGGGCATTTTCCTCTCAGCTACTAACTTGAGTTCAGTTATCACCTTTGCTGGTTATTTCGCTATGTGGCATCCGTGGTATAATCTCGGGTGGGTACTTGTCTTTGTGTTATCCTATTTTATCGAATGGGAATTTATTTTTGTTTTATCAGTAGCATAATCGAGCAGCCAAACAAAAGAAATGGTCGTGCTTCAGGGAGTTGCTCAAATGGTATCCTCTCAAGCAGGATTTACAACCTGTACTGTTTTTATCTAGGGATCCCATTTTGTCAGTTGCCAACTAGTAGGTGATATGATGGTCTTCATTTTGAATGTGCAACAGCACTCATTACTTGGAAGAGAAGCTCAAGGTATACATTTCTTAAACTTGGCTGACTTAAATGTAAAGAACAAACGAAGTCCAAATCACATACTGATATTCCCAGCACATCTATTTGTATGACAGGCTAGTCTAAACAACCTTTCAGAACTGAATTTAAATGACCTCTACATGAAAAATACAGATATGTCATGCTGTCAAAAACCGGTTCTTGAATAAAAAGATTTACCGTGCTTATCCGGATTCCTGCCCTGGGTGCATGAATTGGGAATTCAGAAATATGTTCATCACTTCAAGGCTTCACATAATCAGCACACAATATGGCCATGTGAAATTCTAATTGTCAAATGTCTCCAAAAACTTAAAGCTTAAGAAAATCTTATTTTATAACTAGCATGGTTTGCCTGTGCTGTGCAGATGTCATAAAACTACTTTAGGAACATTTTCCATTAAAAAATGGAAAAATGACAGTTTTTAGCGATTGTTTTTGTACGAAAAGTGAAGAATCACTGTTAGTCGTAGAATATTTTCTGTAATGCCAAAGTTGCAAATTTTCAGATTTTTTTTAAACCAAACATTTCAAGTGCTTAGGTATTCTTTCTGCAAAGCATATTATTAGACAGGAATAGAAAAATATCTTGTTCCGCAAATCAAATGTACAGTTTAAAATTGAAAAAACATGTTCACTGCTATGAAGGTCACCACCTGCTATTTTTACACAGAACTTGATAAATTAAGGTTTAGAACCTTTCGAAGTCCCTTGTCTAAAGAGGAAAGCAACTGCTTTGCACCTTTAATTTAAACAAAAATCATTGGTTCACATGCAATGCTATTTTTCAGTCTAAATTTCTGTTACCCTGGCCCTCTGCAGCTGCATGCAACAATTGTAAAGTGACAATAAAGGCCCTGTAAAAGGCCCACCTTTATATGTCTGTATTCTTGTCCATTGAGCCAATGCAATGACCAACTCACTATTGAATTGTGTGAGTCAGTAGTAATTGGGTGATTAAGGTAATTTCTGTATTGTTGCACACATAGCAGCTGGAAAGCAGGCACAGGACAACAATCTCCTTAAAAACAACACCAAAAAATTTTTTGGCTTCCCCTTTAAAGCCGACATATTTGAAATCAGTAAAAACATCCAACATTCTCAGAATGATAGTGACCGTGAATAAACTTTTAAAAACGTCACATGGTGCCACGTGACATAACTTACCACTGTCATCGTCGTCATCTTCACCATCACCATCGTCATCATTTTCATTGCTCTCTGTAATTGTATGTTGCCTGACACTCTGGCGCGCTGACTGCCTCCTCATCACAACTTTCACGTCTCGTGGTTCATCGCTCTCGCGCACATTAACACACACAACTTTTGTAAAACTTTTAGTCAAGTCATCGCAGTCCGTCTCCGACGGCAGGTTCATGTTGGGTGCACCAGTATCACTACTAGACTGACCTGGATCTACACTCTCCACCTCAGACACACCATCCTGGTCTGAGTTCACTGCATGCTGGTGTGTACCTTTGTAATTGACAGCAGGTTCTATAGCCTCCAGTTTCCCATTGGCATCCAAAACAATAACACCAGAGCCCGTGTCCTTATTATGGTGTAATTCGTAACACACTTCAGTCTGTGGCATGGAATCTCCCTCATGATCATACCCATTCTGTTCACATTGTTCATTGTCATCCACATAATCCTCTTCAGAGAGAAATTCAAATGCTGCACTGATTTTGGCAGACACTCGGCTTGCCCTGAACTCCGACCTTCTAGTTCCAGCAGACATTATGACACTTCAACTACTGCCCAGTGAAGCCGGAAAACATCCACATTGCCTTGTCCGACTATAATGCCAAAAAAATAAGATTATATAGTTTCTCGTTTTACATGGACCCCGTACAGTTGCCAATACATACAGCAATAGGCATGCAGTATTCGGTGCCATCAACTTATAGTAAAATATATATTCCCTCATTCAGGAGACAATAAAGGGGACAAGTGACATTATATACATTTATTTTATATTTTTGTTAATTCCACAAAAGACAAGTATCGTCAAAGTAAATATTTTATAATTTTACAGTTCTATACCATAGCGTCTATCAAGCAATGCTTATAGCCTTGTGAGAGTGTGAAACTGTCTTTTGCTTGGTCAACTTCTAATTTTGGTGTGTTAAGACTGGAGTCGACAGGAACGAAATCCAATTTCTTTCAGTCAAAGACATTTTAGACATTGGACATTTTCACATAATCACAAGTCATTTCATTACAATCCCATTGAACAACACTGACAATGTTCTGCCCTTATTATGTACCACTCTCCTGGAGTATAAAATCAAGAAATTTCCACTTTCAGGACCTAATCCAGATTCAGAATCACACTTCATTGAACTTGTCAAGCAAGCCTTTTGTGTATTGGTACACAAAATTGTGGTTAAGGTGGTCAGAGCTTATACAGACACACAAATGAATCAACAGGTGAAAGTTAAGTCTAATTTCTCTGAAAGTTAACCGTTTTTTCTTCATTCGAAGTTTTTAGGTGAAAATATTTCATACAAAACACATCTGCCTCACGACGTTTGTTTAAAGTCGTTTGCAAAATGTATTTTTAAATATTGGTTATCAAGCCCACTTTTTACAACATAATTGCTGGATTACATGAGCTTATCAGATGAAAGCGGACAATAAGAGAGCTGGACTGTGTAAACATTGGTTTGCCACTGTGAAACTGATAACAACACCCCTGTATCCCAACAGGCCAATCAGTCAGTCCTGATACTCATTCCTCAGCACGGGTGCGTATCCTCCATGCAAGTGTGCAGAACATTGTTCATCATCATATCCCATTTGGCCACAAGTCGTATTTCATTATGTCGCCACTAAATCAAAAATATCTATGATGAAAATGAGAAAATTAATTCTTGATTTTTGTCTAAAACTGCTAAGATTTAATGTCAATTTTAACTCACTGCTGTTATGACAAAAAGCGCATGGGATCTCTATTTCTTAAGCTGGGCAGGTGGTGAATTCTCCAGTCAGATACAATACATGCCAGATGTGACTTAAAAGTCATGCCGCCTGTAACTCACATTATTTTTGGTAAACATGATTTTTTTGATTAAAACATAAACGTTGTCAAGTATGTTAAGATTTTTGATTTCTAAATCTTGATATTGGAAAGTCAATAAAAGTACAACAAAACAGGTCAGTTATTTTTTCTTACCTAAAGACATATATATACAGTCAAATTTCTTCAACTTAGAAAACAGCTTAATTAAGCAATTACGAAAAATCTTCCATTCAGTCAACTCCAGGCAATGAGTAGTTTCCAAATGTACACTCTTGCTATTTTAAACACCAAAGCGCATCAGGAGGTTTGTATGACTACACATTTTGCTTTAGTTTTTCAAAAATAAGGATAACTTCACAAACATGGACAGAAACACAAGAACAACCAATACGTTCATTTATGTATAAGTTGTATTGTTTTTTATAACAAATGTGGTCCAAATGTCTTATTTGAACAAGTTGAGACCAGTATGAATACAGGGTATAGCATAATGTTTCAGCAAATGCCTCGCTTCTGAGAAAGTCAAATGCATTTAGTTTAAATCCCTTCTGACTTCATGATTTTATCACTGTCCATTTATTTGATCATTTGCAAATCTTCAAAGTAAAAACAACTACTAAGCATATTTTTATTAGCTGAAAATTGTATTTCAGTGGGTGTGACGGATACCTGACTGATGTATCGAATTCACATATGTCAGTCATGCAGGTTCTAATGCAACGAATAATTCCTGGGAATTAAAATTTTGGTAAATAGTATTGAATAACAAGATAAAAGAGAATCTGACATTTATTTTGCTTGAAAACTTTTAGCACGGATGTATCGTCATGATATCCAAGAGTTGGCCTTTGACCCTGAGAGGTCTAATGATATTCTTGGTTAGTTAAGGCTTCATGTGGTAGCACAAAATTGATAGCACAGAAGAATTCCAAAACTTGCTTATTACAAAAATTAACACAGTAATAATTGGGTAAAATCTTGGGAGGTCAACTGACTCCCAAAAATGGTTCCCTATAGACAATTTGAAGGTTATACAACATTTAAGAATGGGTTCTGAAGTATTGTCGAAATCTAATTTTATGTCTGTGCCGGGTAAAACCTTTTCCATGCAAAAAATTGTTCGATGACACTTGGCTTACCTCAAAATCCAACTTCTGCCTGGTGGTTTGGAAATTGGCTCAGTTATGTTGCACATCCAACAGAAATAATGAGGAACATATCATACCAACACTAAACAAACGTCAAACGTTTTAGGTAGTAAAAGTCAAATTTCCTCTCCAATTTTCAAAATTCAAAAACCTAATTACGTGTGTTTTTCACGAACTATTCCAATATACTATATACAAACTTTTAACTAAAATTTAAAAATAATATATATTGTTATCCCCCAATGTGTTTATGATAGTTCCCATAATCTAGAGAACAATAACACCAGCAGCCTGGGTCGATTGAATTACCACAACAGCATGGTGTCTTTGATCTAAACCAGTAGATTCTAAACTGCACAAACCGGTGGAGTTGTCCAATCTCGACCAGTTAGGGTATCAATGGAAGATTCTTTTCATGCAACTTATGATGGGGTCACACTGAGGCCCTTGGGTTGATCTACTACTCGTATCTACCACTGGTACTAACACTCATTGTAATAAAACATAAATGTTGGACACTCCAATCGATCAGTATGATCAGAATTTTCTACTCAAATATGCATGGCACTCTAGAAAATCATTATCAAACAATTTTTAATACCTTTCTTCATTTGATCCCATCAAAGTCACAGCCTTTGAGTGGTGATTTGGTAACAAAAATCATAAAACACCAAAATCCAATTCAAAGAGGCTGAGTTTGTGATGTCATATGGTAGACAGCCTTTGATCACATGCATCCTGGTTTTGATGGGCACTCTCGAAGTAATTCCAAAATTCTGTTTTCATCATCCAGCAGAAAGAACAGGAGGTGGAAACGAATGACCGCAAGGCCAAAATACAAATGTTATTTTATTGCATATCCGCATAATCTCTATAGTCAATTAGCCAGTAGAATGTATTTAAACTCTGAATTTGAATAAAAAATTTTGTTTCCACCTAAAGAACCGAAGGTTACTGGCTATTGACGTACTGCCAAATCCAAAAGATGCCGATAGGTGAGTTTCTGTGATTAACATGCGCAGTCACACATTGGAAATCTCTGTCAAATAGCTGAGTGTCTGCTGTACTCGCAACCAAGAAAATAATACTTATCAAGATACCCTACTCCAGTTCTTGCAAGAAACACAAAAGTTTAATTTCACTAACCTCAATCATTTAAACTGAGCGCCAAACTTCCTGACTGCCATAAAGGTTGCTTGCTCAAACTCGAAATTTTATTTTCATCAGGCTTATACTACCGCCCGGTAGTTACTGAAATTCAGAGTTTGTTTGTTTTGGAAATTCCGTCTCCAATTCACAACTCACAGGACAATTTAATGGGATCAATAATAAGGTTTCAGGAGTTTATGCGCTACCAATCTGAGGAGGTGTACGCAGGTTTTATTTGGACTTGGAATACTTGAAGTTCGGGACTTAGGCTCGGCAACATTTTATGTCCAACGTCACTGAGAAATTCGTCTGCGTCATGCACGCCGGAATTCATGAATCGAGTACTAGTTAGACAGGTTACGTGTCCACTTCAGCCTCGCAGTCCTGTGAGTTATTCCAACACAGAGATGGAGATAAATTCAGTGAGGGACAAAACTTACCTCATAGGCTTATATTCTCATATACTAATTACTTGAAATTGACTTATGAAAAGTTGAAAACTTCCAGCAGCTTGCCAATAACCTGTTGATTGTAAATCACGACGTCTAGCGTTGATAAATTAGTTTTTACTTCCTTATCAGGGGAAGTAATTCTCAGTTTTCTTAGAACCTCAGTGCTCAGTGCCGTAATATTGCCGAAGGGTTGAGGTTAGTCAGTTTCCGTTTCTGTTGCGAAATATTGTAGCGCCAGACTTTTGCTTGTATTATTTAAAAATCGCGAAAATTTTGGGATCCCCGGAAAATCTCAGTCGGCAGTAGTATGCAGAGTTAAGCGGCTTTATATGACTCTATTTCACAAAAAAACGGTTTTGGCTCCAGTGTCCATCAACTGTTAATTTGCAACTGAGACTTCAAGTGCAGTTGGACTCAGGCAGTTCCGGCCTAAGATGCGTGCATAAACCGTTGTACATATATTTTCTTGAATGAACTTATGTACTTCCTTGACAAACGTACTTCCTTAACTTACCTTAAAGACACCTGCCGGGAACTGAAATACACAAGCGTAGTTTATTTAGGAGCACTCCCAGGCCCCACAAAATGGCAATAGAAAATCTAATTGTTCTTATATTTTTCTTTGTCGAATTCATTTACTCGTTTTCATCATCTTCTATTCCATTGAATCCTAATGAATTCTGTTGTTTTTAATGCTCTCACTTTGTTATGTCCTTCTGTGGTCCTCATCCCGTCCTGAGAGGGAACCTATGAAAGGTAAGTTGCCAAACACACTCTCTGTGGAAAGAATCTACATCATATTAAATTAAAACTGGAAAAGAGTGACAGTTGATTCCATCATCCGCCCCCCGNAAAAATCAATATTCAATTTTCAACTGAATACGACCTAGATAAACTTCAACAATGAGCAACAAAATGTACTGTTACTAACTTTGCTAAGGCCGACAATATTCAACGTTACATTTACATGTAGGCCACAACTGAAGCGAGAGCACTAAAATGACACCAGCTGTAGGCCTACCACCCATCATGTGCAAAAGTTTAGTTTTCAACCTCACAAACACCTCGACATATCTGGCTTGCCGGACAATAACTTTTATGCCCCACTCTGGCAGTTGTGTTCTGATTGTTAAGAAAATTTAAAAACGCTTAACGTGACACGTATTGCACTCGGTCTACTTGCCTACCACTATAAGAGGACGTGCGCACATGGCAGGCCGGCCGCGGCCTATATTGCACGATCACCTGGAACCATTTTTATGCTTTATTAATATATAATTCAGTAAAACCGAGCTCGGAGGACCTAGAAACTTAACTCAAGGGGCTAAAAGCAATGTGGTCCAGTGGGAGTCGAACCCACACGGCCGGGGCGGGGTCTGAGCACCCCGTCGTCACACGTCACTACTGCGCCTGATCAGTGACACCATGCAGGGACGCGTAACACAAATATAAAAAATGTCATCAGGATGCATAACGGTAGTCAAAACGGGTGCGCCCAACATTGCAGAGTAGGAAAGATTTGATGGTTGCGGGGAGGGATCAGGGGGCGGGGCACCGGTCCCCCGGCAACACTTGGTTCCGTTGACTGACTCGAGGGGCTACGGAAAGAAATGACATTTGGATTCTGAGTGTTTGTTCTGCAATTATAGACCTACTAATGAAAAGTTTAGGCCTAAAAACAGGTATGTTCGAAAAATTACTCGTAATTGCGTAGCTAAATGTATGTGCCGCGCGTATATTAGGCTTGTATATATTATTAGTTTTTACCGTTTCTATGATAATTCTTTTGTGCAATGTTTACCTGTTGCCCAGATGTCGTTTTTTGTTAATTATTTTCTGAGCAGTAGGCCTACTCTTATCTCTAGTATTCATCTATACCCGTGAAATCAAGTTTTAAAAAATGAACAGTAGTTTACCTTGTTAAAGAATCTAACCCACTTTGTGTTGCTGACAGCGTACGGTGTGTTTGCCAATTGCCCCGCTCTTGGCGGATTGTCCCATTCTTTGTTTTTTTTTACAACCATCCCGCCACTCACCATCAAAATGTCTCGCTTTTTGACAAACGGCGAAATTGACATAATACTATTGTAATTTCTCCGTGACATAGTCATATGTTCCCCTTCGACTAAAATGAAAAAAATAGTTTCATCATGATGGGGTTTTGCGGCACCCGCATTTTTTCATTCGAGTACAAAAAAAAACGAAAAATGCCGTTGAAAACTTTTGGGTGTCACGTCTGTCGTTCGACAAGAAAACGCTGACGGGATGTTTTTGTTTTTTGCAACGAATACTTCATCCTTGGCGTTTTGCCTTAGACCCAGATGCACCGCTATTTATTCGGAAGTCTCACATTTCAATGCGGTCATTCCGTTTTTTCTCTATTAAATGTTGACCGTGTCAATTGGAACAGGTGTCCACTTTCTTTAGTAACAATCCAATGTCCCTTGTCTACGGTAACATATACACTATATATACGAGGATCCTACTTTCTGAAGTCCTACACTGCAACCAATGTAATGAGCTATCCACGGTACAAGCTATGTAATACAAGTTTGCCCATTTTTATCTACAAAATTTGCCACTTTTCAGTTATCCTCCTCCCTCTCCCTCTGTCGTCATCGCCATATAATCCCCCGTCCAGCTTCTAATTACGTCATCACAGCCAACCCCCGCTGTTTTTTGAAGACCCGACGGTTTGTTGGAGATTTCGTCTTTACGATCTAGTGTCAAACTAATGTCGCTTTATAACCGTAAGTTGCATTTGCCGCTGTTGTATACAGCAATGAAATAAAGTATGCCATTTCAACTATCAAACCAAATATAATGAATATTTTCTTACCTAACAACGCCAGAGGAGCGAGGATGCGGCTGGGAAAACAAAATATTTTAATAAGGGCGGCCTGTCACTTTTTATGTGCCCACTTATTTGTTTGTCTGTGTACAAGTTTACAAGGTAAGTCTAGTGAAATATCAAATCTTGCAAGCGTGAAACGGCAGGTCCCAGTTTTAGAATTAGTTTTTTGGAACTAGTTAGGCCCTAATTCTGCCAGAAGGGGAATCAGTTTCCCAAATAATATGCCCGGTGAGGGAGATACTCTACTAAACCCCATGAGGACGTCATCATGGATCTAACCCCACCTCCCTCCCCGTCATAAATCGACCGTCCAGACCCTCTCCCCCTCGAATGATGACGTAATATGTGAACCCTCCCTAACGGTTTTCTTATACGACTCTTACGCAATTCGGTTGAGAAACGGCGGAGTCACTAAAACTCTTAGCGACAGTTAATTCCATAGCAAGGTCCAACAACAGAAGGAACAAACGAATACAAATTCCACGAATACGCAGCGCAACCTCAGCAGCGCGAGATTGAAGCTAGCATTCCAGGACTAGAGTTCTATGGGAGAGCGAAACTTTATTTAATAACGGAACTTGGGGTGCAGTATGAAAGCACAGTAAATCAATTCTGGCAAATTCAGTGTAATAATACTTATATATATATATATATGCTTAACAAGATGACAATGTAAAATCCCAACTCCTGCAATAACATGGCAACGGGTGTCGCGGACGCCTTGATCACGCACTATAGTGCTGTGGTATGTCTCTGTACCCTCAAGTAATGACGTAATGCGTGAACGATCCAAATGTAAATGCCATCAAAACACGATAACACTTGTCGCTGTCCATCTCGATTATGGCAGTACGGTATGTGGCTGGTGCTGTGTCGATTGTCGGCTTTAGGTTTAGTCAGTGGTGGAGTGCGGCTGTGGTCCGTCCGTGAACGTGTTTTATTATCGTTCCAAAAAAGGCTTTTGTGATAGAAATATTTTTGTTGCACACTTTACCTAAAATAGATGTTTTTTTTCAGCAAGGAGCTTGAATTAAAAAAAGAGGAAAACAGAAAAAAAATAAATTGCCACTAGGAGGCACAGAGTTAGTCAGATTGGTTTGAAATAAAACAGTTTCTCAACCAATCTAACCAGACCTACCCCTGTAATAAGTTGGCATTTTCCAACCCCCCCCCCCCATCAGCAATGATGTAATATGTGAAAGCTCAATACAACCAGATACTAGAAACAAACAATTATTCCTTTAATTTTTATTGGATGTTTTTGTATATTACAAGTAATGTGGTAGTTTATTTGCCCTTCTTGGATCTCATCTTCCTCAGGTAGAACTCTAGTTCTTTGCCCTCAAGAATATAACCATCACAGCGCCCACACTGACCAGGTCTTGAGGAGATGGCAGCTGAAACAACCATAGGATGATTATTATCTGGTAAAGCAACACCATGCTACTAGCATTACTTTGCAAGGTAAGTTTACTACTACTAATGCATTAGACAGGCACCAAAAAACTGGAGAACACATGAAACATGGTCATCTACTTTCAGCAGACAAAGTAACTGCTGAGAAATCTCAATCAAACAATTCATAGAACACCCAAAAAGTAAATTACAACATCTCAGCTTAAAGGCCATCACTGCATCCTATCTAATTTTATGCATATTTTATATTTTCTACCTTATTTTACTAGTCACAGAACATTACATATGTCAAAATATCAAAACCAGGCCATTTTTGTGTGATGAAGCGACACCTGGTGTCAGGTCACAATGAAGGTTATGCTTGGGGTTTATAAACAAACACAACAAAACCTGAATCCTTGTACATGCAAAATTTTGTGCTGGATTTGTTGAGCTCACTTGGGACTCTTAAAATGTTTATGTTATGCATTTCAAAACATAACACACAGATACCGTTCAAGATGATAAATTTATCATACATACGTTGACTGATTGGCGATTACATAAATATGGCCACTAAAATATGACAGTTGTTTGTCGCACTCTGTATTAATGACGTTGCCACAAGAAGTCAGTGTAACTATGACAATCAGGAAGTCATGGGCTGTTGCATGAGCGCCAGTACGGCAAGCAACCACCTCTCCATAATATGGTCATCATTCTTCTTGTAGCACACAAAGTCCATTCAATAGATGCACCATCAAAAATTAACGAAACTAAAGTTCCGTCCATTTTCAAGTAAAACTACACTCCAAATGTAGCACTGAAGGCAAATTCAACATTGCAATACTCTATGCCAATAAGCACGCCCTAAAAGTTATTCGATGAAAACTTAAACAGAGGCTGATGTAAATCAGTTCACTCACAAGCGCATACAGAAGCCGCCTATGTTAGAGTAACTTTCAGTTTCAATACAATTACGAATTATTATCTGTGCATGGCCAACATTGCATTGTGGACGTCTGCCATTGTCGTAACATGTTGTTCACCAAAAGGACAACATTTAATACTGTGAACATTCACTCACCATATAATCGACCGGTAGCAAATTCATCTTCAAGATGCTGTTCCACAGGGGCTACCTTTTTGCGCTCATCGTATTTCTGTTGGGTTTTCTTAGAGCGAGCTTTGTTAATAGCAGCCTCCTCCTCTTCACTCTGTAAGCACGTAGTGTATATCCATCCAATGATTTCATAGAACTCACAAAAACAAATTTTGCGAGACAAATCCAACTAAGCCACAAAAGCAGACTATTTTGCAATGCTTCCTTTTTTGCACTAATTACATCTTGACATCACCCTCCATGCGGCGTTTGTGAAACTATTTAACTGCTTTCTAATTACACATTAGCGAAATGCCACCCAAACATCGTTGCCAGGTTTCGCTAATTCACAACTTACAACTCTAAATGTTTTCAGTTGTAGTATGTGCAAAACAGTTTCTTACCAGTTTTGCCCCCTTCCTCCGGCCGAGAGGTAGAGCATAGTGAGCTTCGTACCACTGCCTGAACGGAGTACCATCAATCTGGACAATAGCATTCTTAACCAAAGTTTTGGTTCTCACCAACTCATTGTTTGAAGCATTGTAAACAACATCAATGATCCTAGTCTTACGAGCTTGTCCTGAAACCAACCAATCGTAAGTTTCAATAACTTGATCACATACAAAACAATGGTAAGTTCAATAATTGCGAGAGCATATCAGAACGTTGGGACTCGAGCTGTCGTCAATAAGCTTCAGTCGAAAGATGGTAACAGTGAGTTTCATCACTTATGCTCAGCTATAAAATTTACCATTTTGCAACGGTAATTAACTTAGTCGTGGCAAGCACTAGTGGTTTTACATTCCATGAGTAAGACAAAAAAATTTTCATTTTCCACAAGTTACTTTCTGCACAAAAAGCAGTTGTATAACTTAAGGTGATCATTGACAAGCAAGCACAACAGAACGCAACAACTTACAATGTCTCCAAAATTGAGAGTATCAATGAATCTTATAAAACTAGCGTTAAGCAGTGTAGGTTGCAAGCCACAGAACGGTGTTTTTTTTGTTTCCAAGTGCCGAGTCATTTTCATTTTATCTCATCAGATGAGCCGGCCCAGGAAGGTGAAAATTATTTGGGAACGGACAATTTTGGCTTCGTCACAAGTCCTGCCCCGTGGTTGCTACCATTTTCGACCCAGGCCTGCTAAATTCTTCACAAATCAAAAAAACATTCTCACAGCTTTCGCCCATGGGACCTGATTTTTCACCTCTCATAAGTTCTTTAATCATGCAAAAAACTGATCATGAGGGTGCTGCAACATTATATAATGTAGATTCCCCAAGCTTCCACCAGTTTTTGTGTGTCAATTCCAAGTTTCCACACCTAAAAACTACCTGTCATTAAAAATGAATTCTACAGTAATAGAATAAGCAAAACAATAACTATACCTGAACTGTTTTGTAAAGAAAGTACACAAATCATCGAAAATTTAACTGGCAAATAAAATGGTGGCAGAGGACGAAAGTTGAGTTTTAAGGTTTTCCAAGATGGCCAATGCATTCTGAATTAAACTGAAAGAGAAAAAGTGCAAATTTACCTTCAGATCCCCATGCAAAGTTGCCGTGATCCAAACGCAGAGCTCTGTACTTTTTGTTACCACCACGAGTTCGGACAGTGTGGATCCTCTGACTACCAAGCTATAAAAAACGAATGTACAGTTAACAGTGTTGAATTAGAGATATATAAAGTCCTAAGTTTTGTGGATGCTAACAATTTAAAATTTCATTTTTTTAGGAGCACATCAGAACGTTGGGACTCGAGTAGTCATCATGTCATCAGTCGAAAGATGGTAGATATGAGAATCATCATATATGCTCACAAGTTCCCACAGAAACTATTCTCAATGAAGATGGGGGCCTACTAAAATTTGAGTGTAAACTAAGCCAGTCCAAAGCAAGGCAAAGAAACAGGCATTTGAACAAAGATGAATTTATTCTAGCATTCTGACACTGTTCTAATCCTAAAAGCATTTTTTCTAAATAACAATATAGTGTGATGTAATAAGTTCACCTTGGTGTTAGCAGAAGGTCGGCCCAACTCAAACTTTCTCTTCTTTCGTGGTTGGTCCCGACGCCCACCGGTCTTCCTCCTCTTATGCCACTTGTCGCGGGAGATACCTGAAATATGTGGTCATAAAAATAAGACACATAGGAAAACATCTCAATCTACGATGCCACATCATGCTGGCCTCCTCACTGCCCTGCTGCGACTGTACGGCGACCACAAAAGAACAAGGTTGCCACTGATGTGAGAAACTATGCAAAACGGTATTAACTTGCTGTCCGATACTCCTACGTTCTCAAGGCCTAGTGCACTACTAACACTATTACCAATTACAGCGCTTCTGTTGTGTTCTATGGGTTTGGCAACAGTGATCCTGCAGTGTTCTAACCACGCTCATTACATTCATACCATGAATACTTCATGAGTACCACAACTCCATAACTAACAACTTTAGTACTTGTGTTACATGACCGTGGCAACTAAATGTTCTCCACAACAACGTTTAACAAGTCTATGTGACCTGTTTGGCAGCACTCACGACCCAATTAAATGGCCAGCAATCTGTTTTGAAAAAAGGCATCACTATCATTCTGTTTTCTCCACTCCCTATTTTAAATACCATCCCAAATAATGCCCGAAAAAAATCTTAAGGAACTACGGGGCTCGACACTTAGCATAACGTGAAGTCGCCAAATACAACCTGGAATGAACCATTCCAGGTAGCCAAACGGAAAACGGAGACTGCCAAAAAGGACAACCAGAGAGCAGCAGTTCCGTGGAATGATATCCATATTCCTATTTTTCTGCTCGGCAGCACAAGTAGCTGCTGTTAAGGCATTTCCGGTATTCACATGAACATTTCAGACGGACTTTTCATTCATGCTCCAGCTCAAACTAGTAAAGAACATGATCACAGCAATAAGCATGTGAGATGATCTTAAATTTCCGTTCCACCAACGAAGCTCACAAGATGGCAGACATTTGCACAGTTTGCAGGCTTTTAACATCTTCACTATCCCTAGACAATGACCATCGTCTGTGCTGGCACAGAGTTGGAAGGAATTAAAATACATCAACCACCTCCTAAGGTGTCCATCTGTGCACAAATGGTATTTATAACGCGACTTTGATATTTTAGTCAGTGCGAGGCATAATTCGCCGAAAAGCTTCCGGCTTATGAAGCTCCAATAAGAGCCCCGTTGTCTTTGCTCAGCAGAGATGATGGTCTGCAGTGTACACTAACACAGCCACAGCATTTACTTTATAACTTAAGTTCAGATTCTGCTAACACGTTTGGTGATCTCAGTTCACACTTGGCAAACTGAAAATTCTGCTGGGTCACATCTGGCAAGTTGAATTCATGATAAGCGTAGAGCCCTGGACTTGTGCACTTTGGATGTATGAAATCCAGAAGCAACGCTCATAAATCGAAGTCAAGAGGGCACTAAAAACCCCTTCATCCCACGGGCGTTCTCAGCTTCTGATTGTCCCCATATCATACACTACATATAATACTACAAGGTATGACACTCCCGACTAGAAATTCCACGGGTGCTTCCCTTCAGTCCTCCATAGCTAACATAAAACTCAATAAATTTACACAAAACAAGGTTTCAACAAACCATTGGCAAATGATCTTACTTCCAATACCTTTCACGGTGTCCTGTTCTGGCGACTTCGTAAGAAATTCGCAGTCAAAGAACAAAAATGTTCACAAAAAGCCCAAACACACTTCCATCTTGGACGGCTCGAGGTCAAGGATGGTACGGAAATTGCCAGTTTGTCATGTAAAGTCACGATGTCGATAACGCCGTCCAGCTGAAATTCATCAGTAATTTCCGTACCGTCCCTAACCTCGAGCCATCCAAGATGTAAGAGTGTTTGGGCTATTTGTGAACATTTTTGTTCTTTGACTGAATTTCTTACAAAGTTGCCGGAACAGGACACCGTGAATGCTATTGGAAGAAAGAACAATTGCCAATGGTTTGTTGTTGAAACCTTATTTTGTGCAAATTTACTGCGTTTTATGTTGGCTATGGAAGGCTAAAGAGAAGCACCCGCGGAATTTCTAGTCGCGCAATTGCCTCTTGGCCGGATGGTTTAGATGCTTGACTGTCGCTCGTGCAACCCGGGTTCAAGGCCCGGTCATCACAAATTTTCTACAAAGATAGTCCTTTCCAGTAGAACTTGATGCTGAGAACAATTTTCACACATTAATTGTAAGAAGCCTGAGTCCAAATTCTGGAAAAATAAAATTTTGAAGGAAGTTCGTTCTACCAGTACCGTTCAAAGCGACTAAGCAAAGAGAAATCCATAACATCACAACACCTGTGGTACACGACAACCACCTCGAAATATACTAAAATAATAGCTCTGAGACTTTAAATGTGCATTTATAAGGAAACATTTACAGTCTAGATGTTAGATGTTCGGTGTGTCAAAAGCAATAATGTAGATTTTTCTAACAACGTATAGGCAATAGTCATACCCATGATGGCGACCGACGTGAAAAGGACGTCTCGCGAGATTTCATCAGTAGTTTTCAGATTTCCCGTTAGGTGACGATAAATCGCATTTGCAAAACTTCACGAAAACGACTGACTTACAGCACAGTGATAACTATGGGTCAAAAACTTAGCCTAATTGTTCATGATTTCCTGTGTGGGTAGCCATTTTATAATTTATATGTCGACTTTGATAACTCTTCTTGTTCCGGTTTCAACAAACGATCGGAGTTGGCGCATGCTAGTGATAAATTTGAACTGTGCAATTAACTGAAAATACTGAACAACAAAACAAAGTGGGGCCACAGTGGGGGACAGTGCCAGTGCAACAGTGGCAGTGCCAGGATCAAAACAGAATTTATTATTTACTGATTAAGGTTGTTGTTTGAGATGTGACTCGCGCACTATTGTTTCTGATGAGATGGCATGTTGTGGTAGTCTAATCCAGAGTAAAATAGTTGATGGGAAGAAAGATTTTGCGTAGTATGCAGTTCCAATCCGTTCCAATGTAGAATGTATGTTCTCTAAAAGAATGAGCTAGAATGGGAATGGACTAGAAAATATGTAGGGGTGGAAGGTATTATGTATGGGTAATGTCAACCAGGTTGTGTATGGTCTTGTACATGAAAGACTATCGTTTCAGGTATGACTGAGACTGTGAGTTGATTTCTTCCCTACGTGTTTGCTCTCTGCCGGAGTCTCTGGGCCTGGCTCCAGTCGAGGTCTGCTCAGCTATTGCCTTTAGTTTCACTCATTTTTTTGGTTTTGGCAATTGAGATAAAGTCCAACTATGACAACAAATAGTAGAGATTACCCGACCCGGGAATCGAACCAGCGACCCCCATAAAACCGGCAAGCGTGCTAACCATTCAGCTATATAGGCAATTGCCCATTAGCGAGTGGCTAACAGAGGCTCATATACGATTCACCGGAAGCACGTCTACAACATTCCCCCCTTTCCTATGGAACGGGCACGCCACCAGGAAAGTGAACACCAGGATGTCTCCCGTATGTAGGTCATCAACGTCCCTAATTGGTACTTTTACCACCACGACACACAGGTGAACACAAGGTAGTCTCTCATACACAGGTCCTTGACTCCTGCAACCTTCCATGAGCACCGTCCTGAGGTCCGCGGGTACTAGTTGGCAGTGCTTCATTGGTAGATCATCCATTTGCCGACTACGCCATTTGTAGTAATAGCCGAGATTATCCGACCCGGGAATCGAACCAGCGACCCCCATAAAACCTGCAAGCGCGCTAACCATTCAACTAATCATAGGCAATTGTCCGTTAGCGAGTGGCTAACAGAGGCTCATATATGATTCACCAGAAGCACGTCTACAACAGTCCTGACAGATAACTCAATATGAATGGCCTCTTCTCTGAATTTTCTTATATTGTATGTTTTCTGTTGTTGATAATTTTTATGTGATTTATTTATATATTTTAAGAGCCTCCTCAAACAATTAAAGAACAGTATGCAATCCTTTAAAAATTAAAATTCTTTGGTGAATAATGTGCAATGGAGAGGGAACTGCTGTGTTTTTTAGACATTCTGTGCCTTGATTTCCATTATTTAAATTCCTTGGCTCCACTTGATTCACTCCCCTTGGCATACCGGTTCAACTGGAAAAGGCAAATGTTTAGATGCCAGTATTAGGACTGCTGGCTCACAAACCAATCGAATGTCTTAACTGGTTGACGTAGTGAATCCAGGCATTGACAGTGATTCCCGCAATGGTTTCCGGGCGCATCTGTGTCGTTTCGTAGAATGTCAAGAAAAAGTTGTATTTTAATGCATATGGCTCAGTTGTGCCTAATTAGAGTAGACCTTCAGACTATAGCTAGTTAGTACACCTTTGGACTAGTGCACCCTCGGACTAGTGAGCTGCTCCTCTTTGTCATGGGCAATCATTTTGGACACCCAGTATAGTCTCTAGGAGTAATGAACTGTTATTTTTGGCAAGCCCAGAACTCATTTCTCATTTGAGTAAAGGAGCAAGTTGAGACCAACTTTAAGCTAGTGGTCAAAATCCAAAGTTCACCTTTTGGTGGAACGTGGTGATATAACCATACACTTAAAGATGTAGTTGCATGCTTCTATATAACCATGCTAATTTATAGCAGGAACTAAACAACAATGCTGTTTGAACATCATCTGTGATAGACAAAGTGCAGTAACGTTGCATTCACTGGCAAGTCAAAGTAAATGTGAAAATAAAAAATTCTGCAAATACCGGGTAGGTGAACTTTGCACTTATGACATACCTTGGGGATTCACACAACCCACGTCATGCAGTGTTATTCCCCAACACCACGTCACGATACTTACTGGACACTGTTGAGTGATTTACGGCAGATCAGTTTTGACACCGTGAAAATCGTTTTTAAAACATTTGGTAATTTTCAACCTACTTCATATTAACATCACTGCTATATGTTATAACTAATTTGACCAAGCAATCACGGAGATAAGGAATTAGCGTCCAAGTTCCACTTCAAACTCCAACTATATACAAAGATAAAATGTTTACTCAGACTTGAAGACCTGAGGTAATCTGATTTTTCCAAAAGATATTGCAGTTAGGGATAAATTTCAATAACGATAAACGTAACTTTTTATTCTGCAGAAAATACAACGTGACTAGCCGTGGGCTGGCTAAGGAGAGATGTCGTATGTGCCACAAATAGACGAAGATGATGAGGCGGAGTCAGATTCCACTCAACAGGACATTTCAACTTTAAATCAACAAGGTTATGATGAGCCAGAAATACAAGGTGGTCTACAAAGGATTGCCAGAGAGAGGCTGTTATTTAAGAAAAGATGGCCAAAAGCCCTTGGAATTGCTCAAACGACTGTTGGATTTATCACTGTAATGTTAAGTAAGGAAGCAACGACCAGACAAAGTTTGTTTAAGATGCATCACTCTTTTGATAGTGTACTGCACTTCGGCATTTGATCAAGTGATTGCACTCAAACGAAACAGGTGCGATATTGGCGAAAGCATTGATGATGACCAAGGTTTGGCAAAGCTTGAATTGGTGGAAGTTGAATGTAACGCAAATTATTTATGTGTCAAGATAAAAAGGTGCGACTGTCAACAGAGTTTTAATGCATAAGTTGGCCCAAGTTAAGCAATTATAATGCTTCAATAAAACTGTTGTGCCTGAGGTGGTGTTGCAAATGAACAAAACTGTTGTACTGATAGGGGGTTATAGTATCTCAGATTGATTATTGTTTCAGAATCATACTTTTCTCATTGGAACTATTTCTCTTTGAGTAGGAATCGCAGGACCACACAACCAGTAATATGATCACTGCCTCCACATTATTGAATTAGCACCAGAACTAAAAAGTTCCGTAAATCATCTGTTTTCTTTTGTTTCATTTAGTATTACAAATAAATTTCAAATTCATCGTCCGCATAATTTCCAACTTTGTGAAAATTGCGCTACTGAAGAGCTACGGTATACGCCAAAGGATAACGACAAAATACCATTTTCCCGCCATGACAGTGGATTCGCCACTATAAATGATGGGCAATGACCTGTCAGGAGTTACCATACCAGCTGTAATATCTTCTTGAAATGTTGTAATGCCTGTTGAATTGGTCCAGTTCTACCTCATTTACATCTCATTAAGAATTTAGTGTAGCATGAATTCTTTATTTAGTTGGAATTCAGAAAATATAATATAACCAGTAACTCCCTCTGTAGATAACAGACTTGACTGAAGCAGTTCCACTGTAATTACCATATTGAGAACTTTCAGTGAGAACTGAGATCATAGTATGCCTGAGTTCCATTACATCAAGCTTAATTCTTTTCAGGCTATACACCATAAGCTTTTAATATGTTTCTAACTTTTTTGTTTCAGGTCTTACTGAAATCTTTATCGTCCCTGCTTTCGAAAGTCCCAAAGACTTTAGTTATCCAAGAATTGATCTCTCAAATAGTTTTGCTGCTGGTGTTTGGTCTGGATTTATGGTATGTTTTTATGGACTAATGGTAGGTTGTTCCCTATTTCATAATTGAGAACCCGATGTAGAGGCCCTGATGTTACTGCAATAACAGAAATCATGTGGAATTCACATGATCTCTCTTTCATTCAATTAGAGGTTTCGAACAGAATTCTCATATTTCAGTAGCAGATTCATAATTGCAATATTTTTGGTTTTTAATTGTCACACGCACGCACACACACCCACACACACAAATACACACGCACAGATACTCATACACCAACATGCACACCCGTAAAATGTTTATGGGTGCATTATGCATCCCGTCCTTCCTTCTGTGTGTCCAAAATCTCTGGATGGAAGTTCACGAAATTTGCAGACATGGTATTATCATGGATCGCACGAGAGAATTTCCAGATGGTGTGTCACTTGTAAATGTCTTCCAACTGAGCATTGGAATTTGTTTTGTAACTAAAATGCATTTTTTACTTGTACAGTCAACCCTAGGAGAAATCACTTTCCTTTTTATCACAGAAAACTTTCATGAGAGTGATTACAACAATTGGGTCAAACATTTCCGTCACGTGTTTTGCAAAGTGCATGACACAGCACTTGAGAAATACTTTGATTATTAATGGAACTTAATATGTATCTTGTAATATCAAAATCTAAGTCAACAATCATAAATAACACTCCAAGTGGAAATACTGACCATGAGATGAACTCGGTAACTTTTGGGGAACAAAATGCTAAGCTATGCACAATTATCTGCCAATAGATGATATCTGTATCAGTCCTGCCATCAGGTATATATAATAGCTGTTGCTCATTTCAGCTTATAATGACTGGGAGTACAGCACTTCGAGCATCCATCAGCAGAAGGGCGACCACAGTAAGTGTTGAATGAGTGGTCATTTTTGCTGTACCAGAAGCACTGACATCTTGTGTGGTGTGAAGATTGCTGGTTAAACATGAGTCACCCATCAGGGGCAGTTTTATCCACCGTCTTTCAGGCATGGCTTCCATTCTGAACTGTAGTGATGTGTATAATTAGCTGATAAGCCTGGCTGGAAACTGCTTTGCAATGAATAGCCCAGTCACTACTACTTGATTAATTTTGAAAACTCAAGAACCTAATTATAGTCTAATTTTTTATCCTCTATTTAGATTCTATGGCTTTCTTATTCCAAAAAGAAAATGGAAAGTACAGCCAGGATCCTTTCAAACCTTCTATTTAGATATGATATGATAAGAAACTGTGATTACTTTCACTATGTGACCTAGTGAAGAGAATCACTTTATTGATGATTAGCTCCTTAATGAGACTGGAATGTGGATAGAACTGGTTAGGCTGACCATGTGACATTGGAGAAATTCAAAAGGTTTCTTTAATGTGATCCTTATCTCATTTAAAGGGGATGTTTACAGCTCGTGCCTGAACTAAAACCACTTACATCTTGTAATAAGCACTGTAAACTTCCCTTCTACTCTACTGCCTTGTGACACTAGAGACACCTGAAGCCTGCTAATCCTGAGTCTTTAATTGCGCTTGTTCATCTCAGTTCACATTTTGTTTCTTGCTCTCCTCTTCCACATCTGCTACTTGGTTTCCAGTCTTCCATGACACTTCCTGGTTTATTTTCATTGATTTCATTTGTTTAGATTCACTTTTTGAGGTCTTGTCTATCTGGCTAACAAGTCTAAGGTTTAATCTTTACAAACCTGGGTGTCGCTTTCTACGACATTTTTATCGCTGATCATCAATCAAACTCATACTCTTATTGAAAATGCTAAGTTTTACGTTTCCTATTGAATCTTTAACTTGATGTGAATGCATGTACCTTTTACATGGTCACTGTTTGCTGTTTCAGGTTTACCGATACATGTTGTTTACAGTGTTTACCATTGTGGTATATGTTGCTGCTGCTGTCATTATCGTATATGGATATAGTTCTCAGTCAACCACAAGAGATGCATTCAAGGTAACCTTATTCAATGCAGTTGATGTTGCTTTGTGCTGAGCTGGGTCAGCTGATATCCCAACATACCTCGTTTCATTTAAAAATGCAATAATGGTACACATCAAAAGAAACCAGACAAAGGACACAATTGGACAAAGTCAAAAAATGTTGAATATGTTTTCTGGTTTCATTTTACAGAAGGTACACAGACTGAGAATTGAAAATGTCTGTACAACTCAGTTACCACAAAAGTGTAATATCGTAGAAACTCAGCGACCAAAATTCATTTTCTGAAATTTTGACTGTATTGACAATGTGTGAAGTAAATTTTCAAGTGGCAACTTCCGACTGAAACAGTAGCTCTCACATGCAGTTGTGCGGCTACATTTGACGTATCGTAAACCTTTGGTGTTAACGACCATGCTCACGCGAGTGGCCATTACCCACTGTAGGTGGATTTTTGATTTTAAGTGCCTTTTGCTCAGCTAACTGCCTCTCGACAACTTTTGAAGATTTCTGGATGAGTGCCCACTTCTCACTTAAGCACCCATCCCCAACTTGGGGATTTTTGATTAAGTGCCCAATGCTAAGTGCAAATGTCCTCCACATTGTCTCACCTGACCAATTAAAAGTTCACTAAGGTTTAGCGAGTTTTCATGTTCAACAACTTTGAAGACATTCAGGGCCAGTCATAGAATTATTATATCTGAACTATTAGAAGAGTGAATAGCTTTTCTATAGTATTAGTTTTTCATTAAATGACCAGTCGTGATGGATGGCCACTATGGTGATCAATTCCATTTTCACGCAACCGTTGTTGAGCAGAATTCCATTTGTGCAATGCATTTTTCCTGTCTTCTCTTGCCTTGAACTGTACCAGAACCATTTAAGAGTACCATAGCCAATATTTCACAATGTAACCTGTGGACATATGTGGATATTCCTGAGTCACGAACATATACTCATCCTGTGTCACCTTTAGTTGACAATTCATTGATCACACTTTGTAATAGTTTATAAAATATCAGCAACCTAGTTTAGAGTCAGGTCTTCCTAGTATTGTTTCTCTTTTATAGCTGAGTGTGCTTTAATGCATTATGTATTGCCTCATACTTTTAATTGGTTGTACGAGGAATTGATTCTTGCTGTCTTATTGTGGCTGACCATATGCACTACATATTCTGAGATGGTAACCATTACTTATGTTTAAATGTTGGACCTTAGATTCTTGTAAGATGCCTTATATTCCAAGATATATTGTTTTATTTTTAGGCGATCCCAGCACTGTATCCAGTGCATATATTTGTCACAATCATCATCTTCATCGGACTGGTCTTGACTCTGACAGCATTTGTGACATATTATGAAGATATCCTGTTTGGAGACCTGCAGTTGTTCCACAGGTTTTGGAGCTGTGTTGTCTGCCGTTTCTGTGTGAGTTTCAAAACTACTGAATCTGTTCAGGTTATCACTCGGGGAGGGGTTCTCTTCCAAAAATTAAAGAGTGTCTCTACGCATTCAAAGACGAGGCAAACGCAATACCAAATGATGAAGACCAAACGATGAAATAGCTCTGCATGAAACAATGCTATTCAAGCCTCCACTGTTTGGGAGAACCTCTTCGGGTTAACACTCATGTTTAGCACAATGCTCTGGTCCGAAAGTTCTTTATAAACTAGCCTTCTTTTGATGGATTTGGCTTTATAGTGTATTCCCCTTGATTGTTTGTTTGTTTGTCTATTAGAGCACCCTGGTGTTAATTTGGACAGTTGCTGCGGTGTGTCAGATAAATTGGATGATTTGCATTTGTGACTTTATTTCAGTGAACTGTGTTACACCCTGCACTTATTCTAACACTTCTAGATAGACATTCCTCACTCCGTGGTTTGGATGTTGAGATCACTGTTCATATCAGTGTTGATGGCTACAAAGAGAGCAAGCAAATACTCCAGTTTCTTAAACAGATACTGAAAGCCAGCTTTTATCGTATTAACAGAATTATTATTACCGACAACTAGATTATTTGAAATAAGATAGTGCTCCCCAACACTTCAAGCCTTGGAACAAGATCGAAACGTTTTGAGAAAGTTTGCTAAAACATTACACATGATCAGTGTTGATGGCTAGTTGGTATGTGTCTGGTGTGAAAGGTCATTTACCTGGAGCCACAAAGCTACTTAGTGACATAGTGAGCAAGGGTTTTATTTGCTTTATTTGTCTCTCTGGGAAGTACTACTTGTGTTGTAAGTTAAGGGTGAAATCGGCAAAGACAGCGTTTAGTGTTCTTTTAAATTTTTGTGCTTAAGACAGCTCAGTAATAAAGATTTGTTTCATTGTTTTAGCTTCCTTCCAATCCTTGGTAAGACTCTGTTGAAACCTGTGCAATGGTTTTGCGGTTCACCAGACAGCTTGCTGCAGTATTGTTAGATGACTGTGTTCTCGCAATTCAGACACTGTAGCCTGTTTGCTTTCACTAGGGCATGATGCTGGCTTACAGTTGCACTTGGTGTAGAACATCTATTGATGTTGTCATATGGGCATGAAACAGTGCTAGATTACTGCTGTTCAGCGGGTCTTGAGAAGAAATCAGGTTCAGTTTATGAATCCGTCAGCCCACTCTAGCCATTGGTCATCTAACACATGGGTTGATTATGATGCTTTATGGTGCCAATGCTGTTTGTTTCCTCTTCTATCGCATGACCATTGACGCTATGTGTCTTGTTTGACATGTCTATTCTGACTATGTGCGTTGTCACATTCTTCTCTCTGTCGCTTTCCTGAGAGTGTTCACAACTTACTCATGGTACAGGGTGATTGTCAAATCATATTTCACCAGCGTTAATGCATGTTCTCACCAACACCTGCTGGTCTCTCACCCTGGGCGGGGTGTTACTCCGCTGGGTGGTTACTCAGATTTTTTATTTTTGGAGTATCGACCCGTGAGAAGAAAGACATAATACTCATTTCACAGAACTCTGTATAGCTTGTTTACTTATTTTGTGTGGATTTTTTTAAATGGATTATTATAGGGATTTCCCAAACTTTGATGATAACAAATCTGGATGTTGGCAATGCTTTGATCAACCATGTCTCAAAAAATTTTTATATTTTTGAGAATTTTAAAAAAATTTTCTACCTGATTGACTAGTGTGGAAATTTGCTCACAAAGAATTACTTACAATACTTATTTCCAATTGAAGACGGTAGTAAACTGAAAGCTATTCCTTTCATGCCTGTATAGCAGCCTAAGTGTTCATGTCATTGTATGACATGTAGGTTTGTCTCCCTTGCCATCCTCACAGGCGTACGGACGTACTATAGGCATGGTGTGGGTTCTATTCACTGGTTTGTGCAGTAATGTGAACAATGTCCTATTAAAGGTTATGCAAAAAACAAAAGTAGACATTTGGCTTTTCATTTTTTCTATAATTTTATTCATCATTTTTTGAGAAATTATAAAATACTAACACATGTGTTACACCACAAACTGTGGCCGTAGGAAACATTCTACATGCAGCTCTTGAATGGTTTCATTTCTGAAGCATAGGTGGCAGCACTGTCAATTTGGTTTGCCTTGAAGTTTTGCTGGGTGCACAAAATGATGCCGTCACAAATCAATGTGTCCTTGTCTCAAACATTGAGATCATGTTAGGTTTGATTAAGGAATATGTTGTGACCAATTTGATACCACTAAGTGGCCTAAATCAAACGTTTATTTACACTGAGTGAATCGATGTATATTTATTTACAGATGCTTCTCCACTTTCCAACTTTTGTTTCAATTTGGGATTATTTTTTCAGATTGCCGACGTTGAGCGCGAATCTGGTCAAAATCAAGGAGAGAGCGTAATCATATAATCCTGGATTTATCCTATACTTTATTCTGTACATAATGTATGACCCAACTTTAGTGTACTCTGGGTTTTGTTTTAGCGGAGATCATTAAAATTGACTTTTTGTGAAATAGGCTATAAAGAACATTAGAAAGCTGTCACTGGACATGTGGACTGGAGAAATAAATTTCATATTAAAACGAGGACTGTACGCAACGTAACGTTGAACTGAGACTCACTCAGTTTTTTATTTTTTGTGTGTAGTATGGTAAAGTGTCTTTGTATGCGCGTAATCTTTGTTTACGAACACCCTCTCGCTCGAGTAAAACGCGTAGTTTTCTTCATTTCACAGCACTGGGAGTTACTTGAATTCATAGTTTCCTCACAATATGAACCACACCCGACTCACAACGCTAATGTTTCTTACAACCTGATTCAATTTCTGAAAATATATCTTTTTTGTTCTAATGCAAGGAAACTTTACCATGCTAGAAGTCAGGTGTCTTTGTCCTATTTATGCCTTGGTGAAGTTGTAGTTTTGGTATTGACAATTTGGAAGTGTAGACCCACAAAATGTCCTGTTAGAACAGACATTTTGAGGTATTCAGTACCGATTCGGTTTGCTATGACATCATTGTTCTGTTTATTTGCTTAAAAGCCTTTCAGTTCAAAGTTATTTAAAGGTGACATACTATTTGTTTTTTGAAGAAGCTTAAGAATAGCTGGAGGCATTTATGCAAATAGTTTAACAATCGAGATGCCATGATTTGTTGAAGAGCCAGCCGGCCATATTGATGGGCGGTGCACTTTTTTCAGTGCTATGCCGCACATGGTCTATAGGCGGTGCACCACATGAGGGCTGAGGGGGCTCTAGCCCCCCACTTTTTTCAGTGCTGTGCCGCCCATGATATTGTAATGATAATGAGTTGATAAATGGTGCCAATTTCAGTGAAACATTTGTAAAAAATGTAGGTTTGTATATTTGATGATGATGTAATAATTTCTATTTATTATAGTTGTTGTAGGTAACTGAAAAGTGAATCAACGGTCATATTGTAATCCACTGCAGTGTTTGATATTATGAGGTAACACTTGTGAATCAACTGATCCTTTTAGAAGTGAACACCGGGACACAGCCTTTCAGTCTTTACATGTATATGGACGCAGCCTTCCCATCTGTTACACGTATTTTGTCCACAAGAGTGTGCATGATACCCATAACTAGGGTGTTTTCTTCTCATGGAGTGAGCAATGTAAAAGTAATTTTGCCTTTGAAAATCTCTTTTCACCGACACTCTTTACCCACTCCTATTTCTGACTAACACCCCATTGACTGAGCATGGTAATAATTATGTGGCCCACTAGATTGGCCGTTGTAGGGCAGCGTGGCACCTCTTGTCAGTTATGTTGCTAACTGTATGTGGTGGCTTTCTGGTCTCTCATACATAGGACTGGTCTCCAATTTGTTCGCTAGTGGATGAAAGGTGCTTTTTTATGAAAGTTCCCAGATTTGCCGAGAGATCTGGGCATAGGGTATAATCTCTGAGCTCGAAATTTTACTCAAAACAAATTTTCCCTTTTTTGTCTTGCTTTAAATGCAAGCTCAATATTATTGTTTTATTGTTCTGGACTCAAGTACCTTATGGTTTGTGCAGATGAGATTTTAGTCCAAGTTAGCATTATGAGTAGGCCTGTAAATTCAATACATACTCTAGTGAAAACTTGAAATTTCAAATAACAACTGGAAATTTTAAGTTCAACTACAACTTTAATACTGGAGTCATCAAGTGCGAGCTAGGATTGGACATTCATCCTTGTAAACTTACTAAACTTCAGCATAGAATAATAGACATTTATTTCAAGTTTGTATTGCAGAAATAGAATGGAAAATTACTAAAATAATTTTAAATCAGGTTTCAAGTAAAAAAGATTAGACCCCGGCTCTGGTCTGCAGTTTTATGGTCTTGGCCATGTGTTATTCTGTCTGAATGAATTATGTCATGCGCGCACCCGGTGGGGGCTCGAACGAGCCCCCCCCCCATTTGGCGAAGTGGGCAAAAAAGGTCCGTCCCTGAGAGACAAAAAGTCCGAGAAAATGGGACAAAAGTCCACTAAATAAGCGCAAATGCGTACTTCACGGCAGTGGTGCTCCCGTTTTAATTTTATTTTTATTTTTTTTAGTCCGCCGGCTGTTGTGTTAGCAAAAGGTTCACGACATCAAGAATTCGAGCCCCCCATATTGAAAGCTGGGTGCGCGCATGTATGTTAAGTATATAATGCACCTTTATTCTCCAGTATAAAATACATATGTAGCACTTAGTCAAGTGATATTTGACTCCATGCACAGGTGCTTCAACAGGTGCATGGGGCTCATGACTTTTAATATATAACATCCATTTTCTATCTGGTTGTTGTCCCTCTCCGTTTTCGTTCAATTCTTTTATATCATTTTTACATTTCGAGTTTTGCTGTACTCATCTGAAGAAGTGCTACACATGGTCGAAAGCTAATATTTTTATTTGTATTGCGCTTTTTAATACAGGACAATAAAGGTCCATTTGATAGGATATTTTGTTTTTTCATTTTACCTCTCCAGACTTTGCCTATTAAATTTATTTGTTTTTAAATATGATTGACAGAAAGCAGTTATAAACCCTCCTTCCGTCCCAAAAGCAATTTTTGATTTAGACTTCTTATCCTTGTGAAATTTGCCACAAAGCTTTCATTAGTCTACGTAAATTAGTGTGATTTCTGGACTTGGAAAGAGCAGGTCAAGTCAAGTAAAGTCATTTATTTATAGTCGGCTTAGTGAAACAAAGAAAAACATTAGCCATAGGCTAGTACGTGGACAAATAAATGCATAAGTTATAAAAGAAGTAAAAATATATATGTGAAATTAAAACAAAATTTAATTTACTATATACGAGGTTAACAAAATTGAGCAACAATAAGCACATGAGAAGGATATTATTTTTTAAAAATCCCAGATTCTGCACTTACAGGGAGGTTCAGTCTATGGGTTTGCATGCTGCATAAAAGTCTAAATGTAGTCACGATCTCGCCTCCTCTGATAATGAATTCCACAAATTAAAGCCATTGGCTCTGAAAGATAGTAGTAGACCATACGGAGTAGTTCTGCACTGAGGGGTGTTTGTCGTATTGAATGATCTCAAATCATATGGGGTCCTGCGAATTGTGACAAGGTCCCACAGAAATGGGGGTGACAAGTGGTTCAAAATTTTGAAAGCCTCTTTTAGAATCATTCTCTGTCTAACAAGCTCAAGAGTAGGCAGATTAGCTATCAGTAATAGTGTTTCATATGAGCTAGAAAAATCATCAAATACAAAACGCAGATCCCTATTGAACTCGTTCAATCTTATTTGTATTGGCTTGGCCACAAAAATGCCAGATTAGAGCACAGTAGAGAAACTGGGTTAAAATAAAACATTGAAATATCATCCGGCTACTAAAGTTTAGAATCCTAGCCAGATGCTGTAAAACATTAAGCTGAGCTCCCGCCTTTCGGCATAAAACTTTAATATGATTGTCAAAACTCAGGTCCTCATCGATTACAACACCAAGTAATTTAATGTCCACCTCACTGGTGATTTTGGCTCCTTCAACCTCGACAACAGCCCTGGATACGTTCTTAGAGTCATGAAGAAATATAGAATGAAATTTTGATGGATTTGCATCCATCATATTTTGCTTGAACCAGGTAATTGCTTTTGAAGACTCAGATGTCAGTATTGCAATGACTTCATCCCTTGTGCGAGCACTTGCCTGAGAGAGTGTTATCATCGGCATAATTATACAACTGTGTCTCAGTCCGTGGTTATTGGTTGAGACCAGCCAGAAGACACTACGATTTGGCTTGTCATGGTGTGTCTTGTTATTCATGAAGCATTGTCTCAAGGAATAACGAACATTATTTCTCTTAGAACAAGTTAAAACAAATTCTGTAGGGGTTATTGGTCTAAATCAAAATTTTGTCTCTTTGTAAGTTTGTGTCGTAGTTTTACATACATGTCATCAAACTAAAAGATTGTGGATGTGATTTGCAACTGTTTTTTATTTTAGTGTTCTACTTAATTTTTTCAAACCATTTTTGTTGATGTGCTCTCGTGACTGTTTCGCAATAGTTGATTAGTTTCAGAGTTTCTGCCTGTTCGGTTATTTGTTGTCCAAACTGGTTTAAGCCAACCACGAGGGAAGATAATTATGGGTTACATTGGCTCACGACATAATCCTTTTTTCAATCCCATCTTATAGTTTCATTTTGGCTAGGAACTTGAAGAACTGGATGGGAAAATGTTAGATGTCTCTAAAACCTTTTCCCGGCATTTTTGTCTGCGTAATTGATTTTAAATTGTTAGCACTTTATCAACGCGCGCTCCTTCTGGCTCTGTTTTATTTGCGACTGTTATCCCGTTTGCGCAAACATTATCGTTATTCATCACAATCAGTCTCATCTGAATTCTAACAAAAAAGGATATTTCGATGAAGTTTATGTATTATTGTGAGGATAGTTTTAACATTTCACTTTTACGCGTGAGGCTGAAAACTCTTAAGAGCATTTTAACGCTGAATCATACAGGTTTTTAACGTCTGCTACAACATGGCTTTTTTCTCTCTTGTGTACATTACCATCGCGCTCTTTTGTGTTGAAGACAAACGAATAAATATCTATCATTATCAAAGTGTTTGTAGTAAGGATTACAAAACGCTAAGCAAATACAGATTGTTGGGAGACGGATAATCTTACACGTCTTGTGACTAGATGTGTTGCAATCGATTTCACAATCTTTTCAAGCGGTCGGGTATTAAAAAAGACGACAAAAACAGAACTATTGATATACAACGTGTATGCGAATACCTGGATACTTTGAGGCCAAGAAGTTGTCAAATACTTGGGACGTTTGGGCTGTGTGTAGTAGTCTGAGTGTTTTTTTATTTTTTTTTTTGTTGTGGTAACCTCAGTGTAAAACACTGGTCATCCAGTAGACCCAATCAGAAATGTTTTTACGTCACCTACACTGTTTTGAAATACAGATAAGACATGGGTTGAAAATAAAATATACACCACCACATAGACAAAGATATTGTAATGTCAGTACAAAAACAACAAGACAAGAACGAGTTAAAATAAGATTATTGAAATGAAGTGTTGAAACAAGCTAACCGTATTCATTTAAATAAATTAACTGAAATTCCAGGAATAACAAAGAAACCAGAATTCGGTAAAGACTGGAGAGTCGAGTTATAGTTCGTTTTAAAGTGGTAATGTTTCGTACGGAAGGGATTGAAATTACTGACACACTGCCTCTGTAGTAGAAATTGGGTGTGATATACATTTGATATTGGCCCTACGGGAAAGAACGTTCTGCTGTACACGTTCTGAAATTAAGTATGACGAGACGGTGATCAGCAATACGGTACACGCGAGTACGCGCTTTTAATCCATCCCCCACATTTAATATAGTGCTTTTTGAAAGACATGTGTTTACCTCAGTATTTCGCAAAAAGGCTCATTCAATTATGTTTCACCTGTGGACACAGCTGATGGCCCTTTTACTGGCAAGCGCTTTGCTATCTACAGACACACTCATTGTCCTCGGCCGCATTACTGTGCCCCGTACAATAAAACATCTTTACCTGACTTCTCGCTATATATTTCAGGTAAGATCACGTTATGATTAGCTGATTTGAAAATCTTTAATGGCAATAACAGAAAACAGTCCAGTTTAGTGACTTATGGTTGCAAATTTAGTTTTTATGTTTTCCTATTCGTATAAGGACCAGAAAAACACAAGTACGGTTATGGTTGAACCAGACTTGGACATAATATTTTTAAGGAAAACGTTTGGTTGACATTAATTAAAAAATAGTGATGATGCCAAAATTTTTTCAACTGAAAACAAACTGTTTAAATTCTTAAGATGCGAAGGAAATACATCTGCTGTGGCCTTATATCTAAACGTATTTTGTGAGCCTGTATCGTTCGTTAGACTGCTTCACTACATTCGACGAGCTAATGATATCAAACAAAGAGGTGCGTCTGCATCTTCCGCATCACTTTCAACATTGAATAGATCGTCACGCAGAGTCAATTAGGCCAGCATTGCGTTTACATGCTGCGATCTCTCAGTATCGTCCGAGGACGCACATTTGCAAATACAACCCGATAGGTCATTTGTAAACAAAACATAAAGGAGATATCCGAGCTATCAAATCAAAGAAAAATATATCTACATATATATACATGTATGTAACAAACACTCTGAATCATCATAACATTTATTCACCAAAGAAGACGCGTTTTTTACATAAAAAGGCTTGCGTTCGTTACTGCCAACGTGAACTTGGAAGACGTGCTATCTTTTCGTCATAAAGCCAAGAAATTCGCCTATAGGCAACTGATAACTTGGTTAACAAAATTCACAAGGATTGTTACGTCAACAGTGGGTGAACAACTTTCTCAATCCGCCCTTCTGGAGTACGGTGCATATATATAGCTTCAACGATTCCAGTCGAGAAGGTAAACTGTTAGTGCTTGCAACCCGAGTTCAGTGACTCGAAAGTTCATGCACTTTAATCGTTTCTGCACAACGAGGTTAGGAGCCAACAGTCATGAACCTGAGCAAATTTTTCTAAGGCATCTAAAATTATTATTTTCTCACCCGCGGCAACGTGTGACAATCAGTTGACAGACTCCTTATAAACGTGCATTCGTATAAAAATACAAAACATTTTTTATCTCACCTCATTATCAAATACCCAAGGTTACGCCAATCGAAAAAAATAAGCACAAACTTATATTCATTTCCTTTGATTTTGGAAATTATTTACAAATAGTTCAGTATTGGTGTGTCCAAGTGGACATTAACGAGCCACAGCACTTCCGGTTCTGAATGTATATCACAAGTAACTGGCCAATAAAAAACACAACATTTGAAATTAAAACCCTAACACTGCATTGAACTATTCACATTGCCAATTCCATTAAATAAAATTATAAAAACCTCTCTGAGTAAAAATGTAATGGGTAATGTTCCACGAGCCAACATATTATCATGCCATGCGACGCAATATAATTCGGCGTCATCCAAGTTGCATTTGGAATCGTAGTGTCCCATTCACCGTCTGAACAGGGAGTATGAGACGGCCGCCATTAACAAGAAGGTTCCGAGTTTGCCCGTCACTTCAACAGCACCTGTAATTAAATTACCAAAATGTGATAAAGCTGGACAAAGCAGTCATCCTACTTTCGTTACTACGGATTGATCGTTAAAATATGACCAAAATTAATGTCGACCTGAAATTGTTTTCCATTATGAAAGTTTTAAATTAAAAGCAGTCTACGACGCCTCAGCTGCACATGAAGGAAGCATCATTCTACGAACACATAACTCGTGCCAGGTTTGGCATATGTTCCTAGGTTGCTAAAGCGCCACACTTTTAAGTTTATATAATGTTACTAGAATGACAGCTCACCGTTGTTGCCCAGCGTATCATCTATGAGAACACCGTCGTCTTTAGTTGTGACTTCAACGACAGACGGTGTGGTGCCATCGACAACTTCACTACCACAGTATGGTACCATCGATTGCAAGAACGGTTTCATTGTTTCCGTGTAGCTCTGTTCAAGGGCCTGGCATCCCTGAATCTTAGACTTCACGCACACATTAATCTGTGTGAACATCCTAGGGTGAACAAGATAACGCATCGTTTAGAGCTTACGGTCATGGATGATGTCTATCAAATTATATCGAATTTTAAACAAACGTTTCCACTCACGATCTTCTTACGCGTCTTGCTATCAAACTTTCTAGTCTGATGAACACACTGTTGCTCAGCTAGGGGCAACAGCTGACTCGAACCAGTTGATAGCAATACATGTATACTCACGTGCACATGTTGTCGGAACTTTGCGATGATTTCACATTCCCCTCAGCTGTTGTCTTTTGTCCGAGTACACTCTTCTGGCGATTCAATGGATCCTTAGCATTTAAGAAGGTTGATTTGTCTAGTTGCTGGTTTGATGGCGTATCCATGGCTACGCAGTCTGACAAGTCCATGGCTGCGCTACATTCTAAAATGTTACATAGAATTTTTAAAATTAGGTTCGGCGGATTATTAAACAGGCATATCGTTTACAAAGCAAACATGAACGTTTGTAATTTGAAAATTGTTGTTGGCTTTCCTGATTGCAATATGTTTATCTGTTTGTGAAATAGTAATGCCTTTGCTTTATGTAATAAAAGCAGCACTTCCCAAATCTTGTAAACTTCTTGCTTTGTCTTGGGTAAAACAAACAGGGCCAGGATAATTTCTCCACACACTGTCACAGCCGTGCGGGCGTGGTCTGAGCAAGAAGTGTACGAAGAATTACACTACACTCCTTGGTCTGAGTCTGATTTTCTACAAACATACGAACATCGCAACAGCATTAGGTTTACAGCTAAAAAGACATGAAATTCACTCCTTTTACCTGAGGAGCACATAACTTCCACCAGCGATTCATTTTGCGCTTTCTTTACTGGTTGCATCTTCATTTGGAAGTGCTGTTTGACGGTAGCGTTGCATGTATCAATCGTCCCACTGACACACTGGGCCACAGACTTGACACTATTGGCATACCTGTAAAAAATAATTTAGAATTTGTCAGTAACTTTATTCCTCCAACATGAGGTCAAAAACCTCGAAGACCAATAATGTGTTCAAAAAAATCTGCCTGCGCGCTGACCTTACTTTGGTGAGTGATAATATAGAAGTATATTAAGTTTACTCTATGACGATTTCTATTCGCTGACATTCTTTCCATCTGCTAAAATAGATTCCCTTAGAAGTTTCAGTTTTTACATTATTTTTGTTCGACTTACATGCAGGAAGCAGACATCATTCTCTTCAGACCTTCCGCTCCCATCGTCGACCTTGCCTCTCTTAGGTAACCCAAGACGGAGGGAAGGCCTCCAGCGTCAGCGCTCAGCTTTCCAGCCTTTTTCAAGTGGCTCACTCCTGTCTGCATCAACTTATCAAACTCTGTTGTTTCTTTCATACTCATTGCACTGTACATTTTGTTGAACATTGTTTCAAAGAGGCTCTTGCTGTTCAGCATTGCCATCATTCCACTGGAGTCCCTGTCATTCATATGGACAACTCCCGCAGCAGTAAGAACTTTACCCATTTTACTTGCGCTGAAAGACAGGTTGCTCTTACTGAAGACGTCCATATTGCTATCAAAACCTCCGGATACGTCGAACGTCTGGTTGACCATTTTTTCGACTTCGTG
The DNA here is from genome assembly GCA_002633005.1 of Phoronis australis. Classification (NCBI taxonomy): domain Eukaryota; kingdom Metazoa; phylum Phoronida; family Phoronidae; genus Phoronis; species Phoronis australis. The sequence continues at coordinate 305,336 of NMRA01000257.1, forward strand.
TGATATATTCTTGTAAAGCTGGTCGAAGTGTAATTTGTCTCTCGTCAGCATATCATCCATACACGAACTTGTGTTCTTTAACATCCACATAAGCATGTCACTTACTGCCCCCATTTTGGTAGTAATAGGGTTTATCCATTTCTCGGTGATGTCAAATGCTCTGTACTCGGCCGTCATGTTCAGTAAGATTTCTGTCACGTTGAAATGGTACATTTTAGACTCTTTTGCAAATTTGTGGAATAATTCGCCCATTTTTTGAGTGGCATTAAAATTCTTTTGTCTGGTCAGAAGACCAGCCAAAGAGTTGACAGATTTGTTTGGCACAAGTGGTTTACGTCCTATGAAAGCTGAGAAATTCATTTTATCAAGGGCATTTGCAACAGAGATAAAGGACATCATGTCGAATTTATCACCAAATACTTCTGTAAGGTTCACCATATTCTCTTCCATCGTCTTTTCAACATTTGCCGTTAAGTTAGCCTTTGCCTCGGCCATTATTTCTCTAAATGCGGAGAAGTCCAAGCTTGCAATTCGCTTAGTGTAATTCATTTGTGAGTCCTTGTCTAGTTTAGCCATGGAAGCCATCTCGTACAACTTGTACTGAACCATGGTGGTGTAGTTTGACATCATGCCCTCCATCATTGTCTCCGCCATTCCTGTACCTATCACCATAGAGGTCTTTATTTTCATGCCTCCGTCTTGCAAAACGCTTCCAATGTCACATTGGCCTGCTCGTGTAACTTTGTTTGAAGCTACGCTTACTTTTCCAAGGCTTCCCAGGTCAAGAGTTTCTTGCTGAAGGTCCAAATTGCCAATGCCTATGAGCAAAGCGCTCAAGTTATCTTCTGGCTTAGCAATATCTTCAATCTTTTTGGGAAACGTAATGCCACTTACATTCTTGACGACGTTCTCGGCGTCTTTCATTTCTTTAAGGCTTGCTCGCTTTTCAGACTGTCCAAGAAGACGCTTTGTACTAAGAAGTTTCATCATGCTGGATATCAAGGCCGTTTCAAAATTTTGTTCTCCCATACCACAGTGTTGGCCAGCGTTGTTTAAAAGAGTTTTTGTAGAGAAAGGAACAGGTGAAGCCTTTAATACAGTTTCTGCAATCATGCCATAAACAACTGTAAAACCTAAGATATCAACCATGCTAGCTTCGCTTGTTGGCCTTTGTGGCATACTGGAGTTTATCAGGGTACACACGCCTTGCTTTTTGACGTGCTCCAGAATACCATGGAATTTATAACCAATGTCTTTGAGAGATGCATTTTGACACTTAGGGTCCTTTACGTGACACACGCCAGTCATGTTCTTAAGCCATATCGAGACGTTGCTCATCTTTTCGTGCATTTCCTCGCTTTTGTACTTCGCCCACATTGTGTAATTCTTCACTTTTTCACTCAAATGATTACCCATGTCCGTGAGGTTTTTGGCCTTTTTCTTGACATATTCTGTGCCATTCATCATTTTGTCGTTTGCATGCTCTGTCAAGTCTGTTGTCCATTCTTTACCATACGTCAGCATCATCTTAGCTTTTTTCTCTAAACCTTCCAAAACTCTAGCCATAGCTTGCATTGTGCAGTTTGCAATAGCTTCACGTTTGTGGGTCTCGTTCATTGATTGTTTTTCTTCTGTCATATTCCTGGACATTGTCTTATTGCTGTTCCAAAACCAACTCATGTTCTCTCCTTTCATGGTAACCATGGATACTGTTGCGTTCATTAGTCTTGTTAAGGCAGGGAACAGTTCAGCTTGTTTCTCCGTGTCTTGTGCAAAGTTGTACAGGGTCATCAGTTGCATCGCTTTCTTGTCTATACCCCATGGGTCATCTTTTTCCTTGAAGAAACTCATAACAAAGAGGAAGGCGCTCATTCTGTCGTGTGTCCATTCAGTTTTGTTATCCATGGTCATGACCTTGTATGCCATCGTATGCGCAAGGAGAGGATACAGGACACTTCTGTGATCAGCCATCATCATGGTATGATTACCAAGATAGTCTCTGTAATCTTCTGCGTACGACTTAGACATGGCGGACATCAGCACAAACATCTTCTTCCATTCGTCCACTTTTGTTTTTCCCATTTGCTCCATTATTTCCATTGGGTCAGTCGCATTTGCATGTTCCTTGATGTCTTCCATGTACGACTCCATGACGGCTATCATGATGACGTGGCGTGCATAGGAATTGAAGCTGAACTTCTCACTGTCCATTTTCGGTTTCGCGTGCTCTAACATTTTGTTAATCTGCTCTATTTCTTGGAATGACCGTTTGATGCTGAAAGATTCCGCTGTCATGTTTTCCATCATCATCATTCCCATAGCTGAACAGACTTTGCTGAAAAATACCGCCCGCTTTATATTCTTGGTCATTGGATCTTCTTGTTTCATTCCACTATTCATCATCATCATAGACTTCATCATGTCAAGATAACTGGAGGATAGACCAAATTTGTCAGTCATGTCTTCCATCTTCTTCATAATCGCCACTCCTTTCTCAAAGTCGAACCACGTCTTGTTGCTTGTGCTATTGTCCATTTTCTTCATAGACATCCAGGTTTGGTTAGCCTCTTTCCATTTGTTATGTGTTGTATTCTTCATCTTTGCCATCCACTCTTCTTTCCAAGTCATCCAACTCATAATTGATGAGGTGACGTAGGCACCAAGATATGCTGAGGTATAGAAGTTGGTGAGTGTCATCTTTTGCAGCATAGCACCAACGTCTGGCATGTGTGTCATTTCCCACATTGGCTGGTGCCTCTTTTTCTTGTGTTTGGTGCATTTCGGAAAATATTGTGTTATATTCGTTTTGTCAATCTTTTCCAACCATTCGTCAAGTGAAATATTATTTTTGAAGTTACCCAGCCAAGTAACAATACCAGTGATGTTTCCGTCTTTATGGTCCATTGTTTTGTTTCCCTTTAAAATAGCGAGAAATTCAAAAATTTTCTTTTCCCACGGGTCAGACGGGTTCATTTTTTCCCAGAAACGTTTTAATTTTTCTTGGTGCTTCTTCATCATAGATGACCATTCCCACCCCTTTGACATGTTTCTGTCAGACGATTTATTGTAATGCCAGTCCATCATCAACATTTCAGTGACTTTCTTGTCTTCCATTTCTGCCATCAAGTTAGCTGCCATAACAAAATGTGACATGTCCATTGACGACATCTTTGTCATGCCTTTGCGGAAAAAATGTTCGGGGATACCCGTATCGTATAACTCTATCATGCCGTCGATTGACTGTTTTGTGTTCACAGGCTCCCAGGACCCAAGTAGGAAAGCTTGCATAAATGGTGGCATGACGTGTTCCTTCATAATTTTCATCATTAGGTCATAATCAAACGAGGACTCCTTTCTCCAGGTTTTATTATACTTGCCGGTGATGAATTCCCAGTAAGACATGTTACTTGATTTGAACATGTCCCATTTTTCTTTCTCAAACCAGTGCTTCCAACTGCCAGGCATTTTCGATTTTGACCACCACTTCATCATGTCTGTCATGTTACCCTTGTGCCACCACTTCATCATTTCTGTCATGTTACCCTTTGACCACCAGGAATCGGAAGTATTTTTCTTTTCCCACCATCCAGACCATTTTTCAGACGCGTTGCCTTTAGACCACCAGCTCATCCAGTCATCTGATTTGCTCCACCAAGAGTCATTACCACTCTTCCACCAGTTCATCCAACTGTGCGAAGAATCAGTCATATTCTTGGTATGCATGTCATTCCACCAGCTGGTTTTGTCTGTCCACCAACTCATCGCGGTCATGTTGCCCGACATGTCAGAGATCATAGCGGCCATTGTTGTAGCGTTCATCGTCAGCACGCTTTGCATTGCAGCAGTAACGTTGACTGCAAACCACGACAGCCATTCAGGAAGCTGTGGTGAACCTGTAGAAACAGTCATCGCCCAAGATGTAATGTTTTGGAAAGTTTCTAAAAAGGTCTCGTTTAGCATCTTCATTTCTTGCCATATCACAGCCTTTGTCTTATTGAGCTCTAACAAAGCGTCCAAGTATTTTAGAAGGTGTTTTGTTTCACTTTCGTATAAGTGGAATGGATTTGACTGCTGGAACCACCCTGTAAGGAATACGTCAACCAAAGCGGAAGATGCGTTAACAATATTCGCATTTGTTGACAGCATCGTCCACCCTGTGTGTAGCGCGCTATTGTTCTTCGCTGCATCTTGAATGCTGGAAATAGCTATGCTTGCAAGGTTCATCAAATTATTTTGGTTAGTCAATGTGTTGTTGTCGATAACTGCTGACCATTGGCTTACTGTCATTTCGATCATCATTCCGAGGTCCATGCTCATTAGGTCTGCAAGTGTCGTGTTTCCAAATACTGTGATGCTAGCTGGTGAAATAATTGATGTAATGTCAATGTATGTCGTAATGACATTAGTGAGGACAACTGTCCCATATCCCCACCAATGTCGCAGCATGGGCAGCTCTGTGTTTATGTGATAGTGTGTGGACACGCGCTGGATTAATGCGGTGAGATTTTCCATGGTAAGATTTAGCGCCATTACATCCATCACGAGAGGATAATACATCTCATGAAGTTGAGAAATAAACTGATCGGCTACAGCCATTGGGTAAATGACTGATTTTAAGATTGCGTCGTAGTCACTCGCGTTAGGTGACGAGAACATGTCGGAAATGTTGCGAGTCTGTAGCATGCCCATGAGTTCACGCAGTCTTTGTGTTTCATTTGTTGCCGTGATGAAGGCGCCAGGCTGGTTTTTCAGGTTGTTCAAATCCCCAATCAAGGTGCTCAAATCTGTTGGGTTGGCAATACCGAGATACGATGTTAGGTTGTTGTAGAATCCTGACGCCTGCATGGTATGCAAAAACTCGAGATATTTGTCTACATCACGGGAAATTTTCTCTGAAACATTCAAAGTTTGGAAGAAGGATGCACTGTCTAGATTGGTTTCTAAGTAACTAATGGAGTCGTTTAGCTGCTGGATGAAGACTTGGGTGTAGTTGTCCACCATACTTTTTACCCACATTTGCTGCATAGAATGGACCTGTAACATAGACGAGGCTGCTGCTGTCAAGGTCGATGTCACATTAACAGTCATGCACCATTCTGTCCAGTTGAACATCATCTTTTCCGTGATGTTGTGCTTGAACATCAGCTGATAAATGAACGCTACCTCGCTGTCCTGGGAAAGTGTATCGTTCATTGCGACTAGCTGGGTGTGTATCATGCGAAGCATGTCCGTCGTGTTGGCATACATTTCTTTGGCATGGCCTGAAATATTCAAATAAATAAGTGCACCCAATTGTACGTGTACAAACACGGGTAAATATGCGGTGTACGTGCCTTAAAACGTGACTGATTCCTAGGCTAGAAACCTGACGTCGTTGAATTTCAATGAATTTACCTTGGACAGAAATCCCCATTTCCCCATTTTTAAAATTTTAGACGTTCAGGTATATTAAAATTTCTTTTCGTTATACCCTTAGGTTTCGCTGTTACATGTTGTTTTTATTTCTGGGTAGTAAACTGGCATTAATACAATGACTTTATATTTAGTTCTGACTATGATAGTCACAACTTAATGACTGTTACATTTAGTTCTGACTATGATAGTCACAACTTAATGAGTGTTACGTTTAGAACGTACAACTGCAGAACTTTTGGGCAAGTAAACCTTCAGGTAAGTCGTTTTAGATTATTTTATGTCACTAACATCATTATGTGGATATTTTGGGTCCAAACTGTATACAGTCGTGGCTTTTTATTTTAAAGCTAGCGAAACGCCCGTTCTCGTTCATTTTGTTCCCGGCAACTTTTGAATTAGACTCCTTGCTTCTATAGGGTCAATGTTATAAGAAAACTAAACCCTATTTTGCGATTTCAACGAATTCTCGTTCTGTCACCTGCTAATGCATCACTGACGTCACACCTGAGTGATAAGAGCAAAATGCAACTAAAAGACATTCTCTCTTCGTCATAGATTGGATATTTTTGTTTTTGGCGGGTGATCTTCCCGTATAGTTGTCGTGTAAGTCACTTAAAGCGTAGTTAACTGCAAAATAAACTACTTCTCTGTGTTTTTCATGACTCAGAAACTTACTTGAGAACTCCAGGATGGCTCCTGCTAGATAGTTGTCTAACCAGGTAGGGTCGGAGACATTCAGCCCACCAGTCATGTTGGCAATCATCTCCATCATGTCCGTGTCGTTCTTGGCGGCCATCATGCTCGCTTTCTGTGCAGCTTGCATTTCCGTGAGATACGACATGAAAAACGATTTGTATCCTAAAGTGTCGATTCCTGCTTGAATTGCTGTCATGTTTGGCAGTGCCGGCAATGTCATATTTAACATAGTTTGTGCCATCATAGAGGCGTGACCGTAACCCATGTGTATCATGTCAATGGTAGAAATGTTGGCGGTTTGTTGTTGGAGAGAAGATATCATAATGCTAATGGCGTCGGTGACGTTTGTTTTACCGTCAATGACAGAGGTTAGGATTGGTATCATGGAACTTACGGACGAAACGTTGAGATGAACGAGCATTGGTTTAACTTGAGGTTCGAATGTTTGCCACAGGTCTGTAGCAGAAGTAATGTTCACATCGCCGTCAATGATTCTTAGCAAACCCGGAATTAATGGCGTCACCAGCTCCAGACTGATGTTCATCATCTCCAGATTTTGCTTGAGTTGCTCTCCATGCATGCTCCAAACTTCCTTTGCACTCATAGACATTATTGCCGTAACATTGAGGTCGCCACTGAGTATAGGAAGTGCCCACGTGGGAACGGAAACGTTGAAACTTTGTAAAATCATCAGAAGATTCGAATCTTTAATGATTGCTTGAACAACGGATGCCATGACAACTGGGTTAAATGTCTGATTTTGCATATTTGTGAGAAAATGGATCAATTTTGGAAGTTCCGCTACTTTTTCCCAGTCAACACCAGGGATGGTGACGTTGTACTTGCCTAACATGTCAGGGAACTCTTTCAGCATCATCTGCCAGTCCATCTGAGTGCCGTTCATTGACGACATCTTTGTATAAATGGTTGTCATAAGGTGTTCGAGTAGACGGAAGTCCATGTGTTGCATTGACATATTGAAATGGGCAAGTAACATTGGAAGTTTTTCAAACATGGCTGTCATATTGGGAGACGTCTTGTTCATGTGCTTCATTTCAACCATTGGCAACATCCAAGTTGGCACCGTCATGTTCGTCTTCTCCATGATGCCTGAAAAGACAGATTTCATCAGGACAACCATGTGAGACCAGTCCATGCCATCCTTTTGCTTCATGCCTTTGCTTCCTACCATGGACATCATCCAATCGGGCATTGTCATGTTAAAGCTTCGCATGATCCCAGAGATGTAGTTATGTGCTTTTTCCATCATGCCGTATGAACCATTCATTTTTCCCGTCATGCTCCAGTCCATTCCAGACATGTTTCTCATTTTGGCCATCATACTCCAATCCATATCACTCTTTTGTTGCCCGTCTTTACTTTGGAACATAGACATAATACTTTGGATGATTTTCACCATATAGTTATGCGCTTTGCCCATCATGGTCCAGTCCATACTGTTGGAGCTATTCATTTTTTTCATCATACCCCAGTCCATTCCTGACGCGTTTTTCATTTTGGCCATCTTACTCCAGTCCACATCCTGATCTTTTGACATTCCCTCTGGCGTCATGATGAATTGTTCCGTAACGTAAGTCATGACTTTCCCCATCATGTCCCAATCCATATCCATGACCCGTGTAACCATACCCATCATGACGTCCATTTCCATCGGCGGTGTGATGTTGTACGCGACCATCATACCTTTGATCATAGGTTCAAGACTGCGCACAAACACTAGCATGGACCCTTGGTCGTTTGTTCTGTTCGTGTCACCCAACTGCTCCAGCCCAGCTGTCGCAGTTTCTCTCGTCTTGTTTCGAAGCATGTTCTTCATCTTCGTCTGCTCTGTTGCCACACATTGTTTAGGTCTGTCCAAGTCACATGTAGCAGAAACTAGGCTCAGACCTGAAAGAACAACAGTACATTGCTATCAGTTCCTAGTTTAGTAGCTAAAGTGAGAACGGTTTGCAATGCAAAGTGAGAATGTTTTAGTTCAATCGCACTTTTCAAAAGCCCTCTGTATGTTTGATTAGACGAAGCGACACTGACTGCACGGAATTACGTGTTCTTTAAACTTTTCGTTTAGCGTCCACCAAATTTCTTCCCTATGGTAAAAGTTTACAATGTTGGAACTGATTAAACCTTTGTGGCAAGATGCGAAAGCTATATCGACAGACTGCAGACGTCATGCATTGAATATGATGATGGTATCAACAATCATACTAAGTGAGAGAACCATATAATTGGAAAAAAAGAACAGCTTGACAGATTTTGATATACTTAAGTGATTAAACATTACCCATGTTTGTTGAATAGTAACTGACTGTTGGTGTGTGTGTGTATGTTCATTATTATGACCTAAATTGTACAATTTTTGCGTTCTTGTGAATAAATGTATTATAAAATTAGTAAAATGGCTAGGTCTGGTTCAATTGTCAAAACTGTGTTAAAACAAATAAATTTCTTTTAAAATGATTTGATTGAATCTTTTTTGGTGTTTTAAAAAATATAACAGTTTATCTTCATTCCCAAGGTCTCATTTTTCAAATATCTTTTTGAATATTGATTTTCAATTTCAGACATTCATTGGCGTTGATATATCATGCGAACGAAAGTAATGTCCGAAGGTTTTCAGTCACGTGACCGTGTTTGTTAGGGTTTGGTGATTACCACGGAGATTGACCCGACTTCCACAGTCGTGATAATTTTCGCACGTTACTTCACAATTCAATGTTTTCAAAATGTTCCGCTTTTGCATGAGGAAGTATCAAACACTAGGGGTTTTATGATTTTCATGAAAAACTCTTAAGCTGTATTAAAAGAAAACGGGATGATATTTTAGAAAACTGTAACTGCTTTTTGAAATCTCACCTTGAACATTTTATCAGCTAAAATTTGATCTTTTTGTTGACACTGTCGTTTTGCTATCAATATATCTTTCCTTTTTGCTAACTTTTACTAAAAAGACATGTACACGTCACCGTATTAATTATAAATTGGGAAAAGTCAAAAATCAAATTCTGCTGACAAATATAAATCTAAAAACTTTCACCGAGTTAAATTCTACAGTTTCATACATGTTTGACTAAATATACAAACTTGTCAGTAAATTCCTACGAAGCCTTAATGCGGACGAGTTCCAGCCACGTTTGCACTTAATGATTACCGTTATATTCGAGTAACTATGTCGAGTTTGAATGCGAGATTTCAAGTTCGGACCGTAAGCTTTTTGAGGTCATCAAAGGCGATTTAAACCACATATTAAGTATAACAGAAAATGGCAAAGATAATTTGAAGTTCGGAGGTTAGACCCGGGGTCTTAGGCATTATTTTCGTGAACACGGTACGTTTCTAAAATTATCAGAAAGGAAAATAATGAAAAGTGTTGGATTTCTTGTGTTCAGTTGTGAAAGTTGGTAACCAAGGTGGACAGTTACTTTAACAAGCGCAATTTCTAATTAGCTCATATTTTGTAAACAATGCTAATTCTTAATTAGTCTCATTTCTTCGCACAGAATGTGTTAACTTCTATCTGGTATTGTTGAAGATTAACGCGTTAAAGCGCGGAGATATTTACTCAAACAATAAACCAGGCGTCCTAGTACTTAATCCGTAACACTGAGATTGAAGTTGTCAAAACTGAAAAAAATATTTAGAAAATGCTAACAGATCAGACGCCTGTCATGAGTTGACAAAATGTCAACTGAAGCCACGCCCATTTTCAAATATTTGCCAAGATCTCTGTGATAGTAGCCTCGAACTCGTAGTTCAGAAAAACTTTAATGAGTTTTCTTGATGTCTTCAAATACGACTCGCTGAAATAATTTTTAGGTTATCTATTCTCAAAATACCTACAAGAATGTTAAAGTAGTCCTTCAGCTTCAGTCTCGTTAAAAAACCATGAAACAAATCGTTACGCAAGCCAAACTGGGCAAACGTCTTTCCAAATAATACCCATTCAAAATGATATCGAATTTAATGAGCATGTTCTAAATAAAGGAAGATTTACTTGCCAAACTTCTGGTGGTCAGACGGAAACTCACGAGACCACGAGTACTGCTTGAAACTTGGTATAAAAAGAACGCAAACATGAGGCGTTGGAATTGGTTTTGAAATATGATTATACGGGTTTTCGTTGAGGGAACGTGATCTATGCAATAAATAAGCAAATCAAATATAAAATAATGACTCTTATGTGATAGGCTTTACTTTGGATTGGGTTGACCATGCTCACGCACCCTCTAATATTTACACGTGTTCGTTAAAATTGTCATAAATCAGTTTTATACTAAACAGTACTCATCATGCTTACCTGCAAGCGCTAGGAAAACACACGCCAAATTTTTTGTTCCCATCCGTTTAGTTTTTCGAGTAAGCTCTAAAAAAACAGTTGCTCACTCCCTGCACGTCAGTCCTAGTGGCAGAACTTGCCCTCGCCGGTGAGTTTTGATCTGCCTTTGACGTCACTAGATGCGTTGATTTAGACATGAAGAATGGTAGAGAGTTGTGTTTGCGTTTGTATTGTAACCATGGATGACAATGACTCCTCAATGGCGTTGTTTAAACATACGGAAGAAATTTATTCACCTTTTGTTTACAGTTAGTTCTTGGTTCACTCACAATTCACGTGGACATGTGATAGGGCGTGACAGCTTGTGATTCTTGTCCACAGGAAGGGATTGCGAAACATTTTTGTCGAAAATGTAGGAGATGTAACTTGATATTTTTACTAGGTCAATATTTAAAAATGTGTCCCATGGAAACGAGTACACGCTATCACACCAATCACTATTCATGATTATTCCTTAATTTTACAATAATGATCATCTATTAAAACATAATATTCCCATGCGTAAATAAAAAAGACAATTGCGCAGTTTACTTAATTGCAACAGGTGTCGGTCTGGCATGGCAATCATTGTAAATGGTAAATATGCGGAGACGCACGCAAACGGTTTGCAATCAGAAGTCAGTGGCGGATTGTTCAAGCTGTAGGGTCCCGCACAAACCAACGATTGGGGACAGTTAAAATTAGCACGAGTAGTTTCATTTGGATGCTCATATCATCTGCATTTTATGTCAATAATGTTTAACAAGACTCGTATTGCAAAGTTTGCATGCCGTTTACATGGAGGTATAGGGACAAACACCTGCATAAGAGTCGCACATTGTAGAGCAAGTGTTGATTCACTACCATTAGGCATACACTAAAAGTATTTCGTCACGATTTGAAAGGTCGTTATCGTTGGTGTCCATTAAAATGGGTCTGATGCCTTGTCTGTCAAATCAGACGTGCCCAGGCCACAAGGCAGAAAACAGCTGATTGAAATTCATGATAGTCCTCTCGTTGGTCATCAGGTTCTTTTAGGGAGTATTGTTCAAGTTTGCGAGCTGCCATATCCACGAATATGAACAAACGTTTTCGTTTCAGTGTTTCCAAATTACGTCATGTGGACATGTACACTGTAAATACTTTTCATCTGTTGGCGGCGTTGACTCAGCTTTCGTTTTATCACAATTGTTGTTCTTGCCGTTTTTACGGTGATCGATTAAAATTATCTTTCAGGGAAGGTGCATGTATGGACGCTAGTTTTGTGGGAATTAGGTCGTTTTGGCGGTAGTAGGTAGTGGCATTGGTAGTATTGTTGTTATGTATATTACATATATTTCTATAACTTTATATTCCGTGTGCTATGCTATCAGAGTGGCGTTAGAAAAAAAAATATCTAATAAACTTTTTGCGTCTTGTTTTCGTTGTTAAATATATGTAAATGAGAAAATTAAATAAATGCGTTCCTAAGTAACTTACTTCAAAATATGATTATTTTTTTAATTTGTTCAGCATAACTTTGTTTAATCGCAGATTTGGCCATGGCTTTGTCTTAAAATTGTTTGAACAGCCACGCCTCGATTTGAGTTTGCGTTAACTCCGCGGTCACCGTTGATCAGCATTCGAACTGTGACGCGTATTTGCATTAAAGCTTAATTTTCCTTTTCTATGTACATCAATCGTTATTAACATCTATAAGGACATGCAACAAATTCAATTGCAGAATATTTTCGTTAAAGTCATCCAGCAGCGTAGGAAAACAAGTTTGGATATAAAACAAACGGACAAGTTAAATTTTCCATGAGTTTATCACCCGGATTTCAAAATAAACTTAAAGGGGCATATTGGTATTATTGTTAGATGGAATAGACTTCTTGAAGTTATAAACTTTGACCAGAGCTATGAATTATAGCAAAATCCGTTGTGTTTTCTATGAGAACATTTCTAGTTCTGGGCGTTGTCTTCGAGACATTCTCTGATACCGAGGCCGGTCCCTTTATTAATTTAATTCCGGTGTTGGCCACCTCTAAGCTTGCGAATTCGAAAATGGTGCATCATAGTTAGGAATTTTATGTGGCCAATTTTATGGGATAAAAAGGCTGCTTCAAAATACTCTGCAATATACGAAGTTGCAAATATTCCTGCCAGCAGAGCGTTAGACTGACCGCGGCTGTTGCAGATTAGATTCCGTGACTGGGCTGATCTCAGAAAATCACTTTTCTCCTCGATAATATTCCTTTAAGAAATATAACAACGTTTGACTAGCTTCTTCATACCTCATATGAAAATTTCTTGTTACGTTACTACAGCGTGCAAATTGTTCATTGCAGGATGCGCGCCCATGGAATATTGAATTTATTTAATCACTCAAGTGCACTTTTCGAAAGGGCGGGAGGCAGACAAATTTAACATCAACGCAAACAAAAACAGAAGCACGCGTGTCGTGTTCGACTGATGAATAAATAGAATCAATCTTAACATGTATGTTTGAGCAAGATGAATTGGCATTATTCGTTCAATATCATCGTCGGAAATAACTATGAGTGCTCGTTTTTATGAAAGTGAGAAACGTTTATCAAAATGCAATTGTCATCATGTCACTAGCAAAAGTTTGGCCATGATTAAAAAATACGCTATAACTGGGAAGAATATAAATAATAAACGTATTATTTTCAGCTGTCAGTCTGAACTGATTTTCAGTAATTCAAGAGCAAATGAATATACGTCGCTCGAGAATTACTCTCTCAGTTGTGGAGAGTTAATGTATGACAGAAATAGACCATTGTTTGAAAAGGCTAAAATTAAATATGCCCGATTGACCAGAAACGGATTCAAAAAAGCAACACTCGTCTTCCGCTACAGGTGCGGCTTACCCTGAGCCAATGGGTATTGAGGTCAAAAACTGGGACAGGGCATTACGCTGCAGATTATTGAACCAGCAGTTCAAAGGGAGGGCTCGTGAAGCGGGTCGTGACAATCAGTAGGTTCGGAAGGAATGAATTAGACGTTCTACTATACAAAGGTCCAGCTGTGGTATTTGTTTAAGTTGGTTTTCAGTCAGCAAAAGGTACTAGGTGGAAGAAATGTCGTGTCACTGCCGGACGTACAGCTTGATTATTAATTTAAAAAAGGAACATTTTTTAAATTACAACATTTAATGCATTTCTGTGTTTTATTATCAAAATGGGTGTTGTCCTAAAATGAAGTTCAGTGTTCCAGTTCAACTGCGGTGGCCATTTTGTTGGTAGGAAGGCAAAATTAAAGAAATTTAAAACAAAAAATTCCTATTGTAATTCTTATTTTGAAAAAAAACGACATGTCACCAGAGCATCATTTTGGAATAATGTTTGGGAATAAACCCACACAACATTTGATTTAGATTACTTTGCCTGCAGTGGCAAAATAGGTCACGTCTTCCTTACTCAGGTTATAAGTAATGATTTCTAGGCTAGAGAAAAACTGACACGATTCTGTTACTGCTTCAGGTTAGACCCATAACTTGGGTGTCACAGCGGGTTAGTTTTGGTCGCCAAGGCAATATGATCATCAGTGGTGGTTTAAGGTTATGTGGGACCCTAAATGGTCAAATTAGTGACTAACTTACTTGGGAACGTCAAATTTCAGTTGCATAAAACGAAAACGAAATGATAATTTAAAGACTGTAACAGCGTCTTTGAGATCACTTAAATGGATTGAAATTGAGTCATGTTACTGGTGCTGTTGTTCTGCAATTTTGTTAAACTTTACAATAAGCACGTGGTCACATGACCTCATTCGTGACAGATTGCCCTTGATACTTTCAGAAAATATGTATTTTCACACAGACATAAACGTCTATAGTTATCTAAATATTAGGTTGAATTCACCCACTTGTCGATGAGGTGACCTTCATTATGTATCGAATTTCAATTCAGTGGATTATGAATGCGATGACATGGCTTTGGAAGAGCAAACAGACTACGCCCTTTAACAGAGTTTGTCAAACTAGACCACCAATACAAATTACTATCAATATTGAAACGATGACTTAACAGTTTTTGTTTTAAGCCGGTCTCATGGGTATATGGTTTTTACAGATCGGATGTCATGAGGACGTTTTTCCAGGAGCCTCATATATGCGACTAATTTTGGGTTAAAGTTTATTCGCATTAAGACATGGGCTCCTGCAGTATAATGTGAGGAGATGGTAATGAAATATATTCAAAGCTATTTGCGAATTTCATTCGAAACAAAAAGTTATGCCAGTGCTATTACTTTTCTTGTGTGATTGGAGAGAAAACAAGCAGCCAGTTTCTAGTAAATCAAGAATAACGCTGAGCAACATACCGCCGCCAATGCCATCTATCGGCCTTCTTGGGAAGCTCTGTTTTTGGTGTCAGCTCACTAATTTCATTTCCGTTGAGAATTATAATATTCCGCTATTGTCTCGTCTGTTGTATAAATTTGGACAAGAGACAATAAATCCATGAGCAATTTTTACTGACCAAGAAATTATTGTTGTTGAAATGATGCTTGATGATACAAGAAGCGCAGTCTTGAGAAAAAAATGTTTTTATGCCACAGTTACTGGGAACACCCGTGTGGTTCGTGAGTGAGGAATATTGCATTCTCAGATTGAAAAGAGCTTGCAATCTTGAAAAGTTTATTCTTATCAAAATGACATGTTTGAAAAATTTTAGTTTGGGTCTCAAAATTGATGTAGGGCCCCGCTTAAATATTCCGTTCTGTATCCCAACGCATTTTAAACCTGCGTAAATAAAACATCGCCCGCCCACACCGATTTCAGCCAAGGATTCGAACTTTTTTCCAAAACCCACACAAACGCCCTCAAGCAGGGTTTTAAACTTTGTGTCTTGCCAAATCATGTCAATATATCTCCTCTCGGACTACACGGGCACGCGCGAAGGCACTTCGTCACTGGACCATTGAAATTTGTTGGAGTTGAGTCAAAAATAAGAAAAAAAACCCAAATCCCTTTTGCTCACCTAACCTTTTTTGAAGGAAGATGATTTTTTTGAAAAATGTGTTGCACCGGCGCATTAATGAGAAACTCTGACCAGGACTAACTATGCGTTTTTTAACTTATCTTTTGTTTATGTGGTTGCCATAAATACCGTGGAATTTTACCTTGACGACTGAAACTAACGACAAAAAGTATAGTAGATTCAGGTCCTGTTTATAGTTAGTCACTTTTTTAAAAAGAAGATTCATTTGAGCTCGATTGACAAATTATGGAGCCTTCAAAAAACCCTGTTTAAACTTACTTGCATGTCTTTGTGCAATAATAAAAAGACAAAAAATACTACACAGTGGCTGAAATTCGTGCGTGCGGGTGTGTTCTGAGTCAATGACCTCAAAATGTGTCGAATTACAGATCCGAACTAATTATGCTTCCTAAGCCTGAAGTGAAAAATGATAAACTTTATCTCAGTTGCAACGTTTTCGCTCTTCTAATAAACGCAGCGTCGTATTTGCAAGATTCTTGCGACCATCCTAGGTATGACCGCATTCCCGACCTTTGGTAAAACAAGAGGCTGCTATAAAAGCGCTAAATTTTTTGTTCATACAGTTGAAAAGTACACTGTTGTCATATTACACGTACTGATATGATGAAACAAATATTTATTTACGAAGAATTGACTGAAATAATTGATTTATTTTCCCCATCACATAACAGACGAACATCAGCATTTATCTTTGAATGTGACTTAGGAAACGTGATCACGACGCGTGTATTTTTATTCCGATACAACAGACAACAAGTGGCCGCCAACAAAACTTCACGCCATCTAACGGCGTGAAGACATGTTTCCTTATCATCAGCTGTGCTATGAAATAAAATAATTGTAGCTTACGTAACTGTGTCACATGACTGCGTTAAAAAAACTACAATGGTCACGGCAGCAAACTGGTCGAATTGATTTGACATCTTTGAAGCTCAGTTGATGTGAAATAGTAAGTAATTTATGAATTATTTCAAGGATTTGGAGTCATGTATTTATCGGAGTTTGTAACAGTAGGTTTGCTCAGGGCCCTTCGTGATTCTGTGACTCCATGGCCGCAACAGTTTCATTCGACCATCGCATCGAAAAGAATGTGTGATTGGTATGCAGTGAACATCAGTCACATTTGGCTTGTGCTTGTGGGATTTTGCAACGGTAACTATGGTGGGTGTAGCCTATTAGCTTGCGTCAGATCTATCTTATGGCAGCCATGTCGTCTGTCCTTTGAAACATCTTTCCATTGACTGAATTTTAGTTATACTACGAAAGGATCACGCTTGATGAAACAGTAACATTTGAAGAGGTTAAAGTTCAATTTGAGTCCCTACCGGGATTTTCCGTAGATAAGCCCATGGGCGTGTATCGGAAAATGAAAATTTTCAGGCGTTTTAGTAGCACCAAAGAAAAGCCCGGGCGTTTATTCAGAAAAGGGGAGTGTGTAAACGAAAAGCCATAGTTTTGGCTACGCAAACAACAGCATCAACTGAATACAGGCAGGCATAGATTACGAGGTTTCCTGACTTTGACACTTTTTACTTACAAGCGTGTTTTTAAATTTTATGTTAATGAATGCATAGTTTGCCAACACTTTATTCGTTTTTATAAATTATAAGTGTACACAAAACTGAATTTGTGCCTAAAAGTTGACGCTGAGTGGGCTTTTAAGAGGAAATTTTCCGAAAAAACGCCCCACTATCGGGACACTTGACTCCAGAAGTTGTAATACCAAGTCAGGGGCGGATCTACGTTTTCAGTAAGGGGGGGTTTAGGATTCCCGCAAAGG
>NMRA01000257.1:323736-375926 GCA_002633005.1 Phoronis australis
TTTTGGGTCCTGGCCCGAGGGGGGGTTTAAACCCCCTGAACCCCCCCCCGTAGATCCGCCACTGCAAGTAAGCGCCCACGGGCGTTTATTCGGCATAAAATTTCCGAATAAACGCCCCACTATCTGGACACTTGACACCAGAAGTTGTAACCCCAAATAAACTACCGCGGGCATTTCATCGGGTGGGCTTGTCTACGGAAAATCTCGGTAAGAACTTTTGAAATTCGTACTGAAAACAGCAGCAGTAGCTCAGCGCAGAATTTAACAGATTTTTGAATAACTAATTTATTTTACGGAAAAGTCTACCAACAGCTGCAGTCAATTTATCAAATTTTTTAGCATATTTATTTATTATGATCATAGCAAGAATTTTGCAATTTGAAAGGGACTGGCGCTCAACCAATCTCTCTCGAACTGACCACTGTTCATAAGATTATTGCAAACGCTTGCAGTCGAACATTCATTCGCAGCATGTGAATTGTCCGATAGAATCCGGGATAACGCTGGTTTGCCTCATCCTTGGTTAGCCCGGTATCTATTTTTTGCGAGGCGTACGCCTACCAGGGTCTCTGCTAAGTTTAGTCTATAAAAATATGCTTTGAAAACTATAAAAAATGGGTTTTGATGCATTAGACTTGCGATAGATGTCAGTTATTTTGTCCATTAAGAAAATACAACTCACTGCTACCGGGCATTTCCGCAAACAAACCAAATTACCATCGACGACCACACATGAGGGCCTAAAGACTTGCTTTCGGAGTCCCAAGTAAATATTCTTACGGTTTGTAGGGTTTCCGAAAATGAACAATGTCTGCTTGTATCGAACAAAAACTAGACTTTATGAACATCAGGACATTTTAGGGTCCGGAATAATTAAGGACACCATTTTTACTATAGGTTCTCTGTTTCTGTAAGCACACCTGGCCTTACATTTGGTCTTCTAGAAAGATAAAAAAACAGGCATACAAAGCCTCTCGATTAACAAATACCAGTACCAGGAATTTGAACACCTCAAATATAGGCCGAAGGGCTTATATTCAGTAAATTTTAAGAATATAGGCCAATAGACTAACTCTTGGTGCCACAATTAACAATTGCTGCGGCTTGTAAGATTTCCCAACGTGAACAGTGTCAACGAGTGTCAAACAAAACTAGGCTTTATGACAAACATCATGACCTAGTTTATTTCAACACTTTTTGGCGTGTCCAAAAATAAACTTTAAACTGCTTTTCTCAGTATTAACTGCCAATGAAAAAATGAATTAAGACACTTCAACTCATAAAGCTGGTCTCCTTAAATTCCTTACCTTGATAGAACTGGATTATCCTTACAAGAACATCGAAACCATCCGATCTAAGAAAACGCTTTAGAGTTTCTTGGGGTTGGCCATTCCTAAAACGGCGAATTCGTACGCTTTGCCTGTGACTTGAATTACCAGATACTGATTAAGAATTCAGCACGGACAGCTAAACAACAGCGAAATACACCTTCAACTAACGATACTAATGTGATACCAGCAAATTGCATCCCCGCACCCGATGGGGAGGGGGGTTCGGGGGACTCGACCGAGCCTCCTCATTTGGCGAAGTGGACCAAAAGGTCAGCCTCGGAGAAACAAAAACTCCGAAGAATGTGGAAAACGAGACAAAAGTCAACTACATTGAAGATGGGAACTACCAAAATTCGGCGAAGGCACAATTCATAGCTCTGAACGTACCCCGTGAATCTTAGTAAGAGGTCCATATTCTCAAAAATTCGAGCTCAACCATTTTTTAGGTTGGGTGCGGGCATGTAATTGTACAATTGTGCATGACACTAAAAGTGTCCAAATTCGGGGATAACTTTGGAACATCATATCTCGGAAATGACTGGTCAGATTCGTATGCAACTTTCAGAAATTATGCCTTGTGATGCATTGTTCTCCAAAATGTTATCAGACATTGCTTTTAGATTGAGTAATTTTTGCATGAGGGGTTATTAAAGATAGGACTTTCATAATTTTTCGAAGAAAAGTGAAAAGTTGCTTGAAACCTAAACGAAATAATATCCTAGAAAATTTTAACAGCTTTTTTAAATTTCTTCTCGAACATTTACATGGACATCAAACGAACTTGGTCGTGTTATAATTTTTCCTGAAAAGACATAGCCACGTTACCCAATCACTGGCAGAGTGGCATAAACTCAAAAATAAAATTCTCCAGACATTCTGCTTTCAGAATTTATATAAAACATATACTTCTTGGGTTCTATTCTATGCTGAGTTTTGTAGATGTTTGACTGAAGGCATAAATACTTGTCGATGAGGTCCTAGATAACTTAATCTACTGCATGAGAATTGCATCCTTTACCCTCGACTTTTTGCAACGATCTAGCCATTTCGTCCATCTTCAATGCTTTAGAAAAGTTAACACGCAAATCAAGTGCGTTTTACAAATTCGCAATTTTAGGGTTGGTTAACTCCAATAAATGTCTCAAACGCTTTCTTGAGTCCGATGATGGTTTCTAGTGTTCTTTGTAGTGAAAATAGAATCCTATCACGGTAATATGAATGTAATGAGACCGATTTCTGCGAGCAATTAAAAAGGCTTACTACGATTTTCGTTTTAAGCCAGCCACTAAAGAAGACGGTACACTAAACTCATATTCAATAGAAAGGCAGAACTATTGTTTCGCCTCTTTTCTGGCCTTTAGTATTAGTGAATAAGTCGAAGAGCTATAACGCATGAGCGGCGCACCATAGGGGGCTGGGGGAGGAGGGNGGGGGGGGGGGGTAGCTATAGCCCCACTCTTTTCAGTGCTGCGCCGCCCATGTAACGCTAACAAAATTAAATTGTTTTCAAAAACTTAAATTTCAGTGTTATACAGGGTGAATCTCCTGAAAGAGGGCCAAACTTCTGATTATAATTTTTTCAATAGAAACGGGAACTTCAAATTTTGCAGACTCTCAGTTTGATGTATTGGGGCCAATCTGTGCTGATGTTGAATAAGTTTTAATGCTTTTCGGCGGCGCCCCAACGGTTTTTCCCGACACTGGTAGTGCAATTAAAAAAGAAGGGGCGTTATGAAATACTAGTGATGTCTGTAAACTCTACCAGCCAGTAAAGATGGCCTGCTAGTTGAGCTGATAAGAGAGTCAAATTGAGACAATTATTGTGTGGAAAATCCTCCATCAGCATCTAAGCGCGATGCGCCATTCCAAAAAATTGAAAACACGTCCTGTTTTATGGAAAGTGTCCGTCGTGCGCGACATTGTCGCATTGCCGCAGACGACAGGCCGTTCTCAGCGTAGTTGCAGTGTTTTTCGCAGAGTTGTGCAGATTTTATGCAATGTTTCGTGTCCCTTGGTCATGCAGAAAAATATATTAGCAAAAGTTTGAGGACTATTTCGAAATAATCACCCTGTATTTGTTAAACAAAGCAAGTTAACTTGTTGATAATTGACCACTGAATATCGCTTTATTTACGTATTGTCCTGTGTGTATTGGGGTTTCTACGCGACAAGGTTACATGGCTAGTACAATTTTCTCCCTCCAAAATAGAATTTCACAAAACGTTGATTCGTTGTGCGTTTTGCATTATAAATTCTTTTAATAATAAATAGATGTATAAAATATATCCTAAAGGGCAAAGAAACGTCAGTTGTGTACGTTACTAGAGTTACAGCGGATAAATAGTTGTTCCACACAGAAGAGGGAGGTTTTGTCCTTCATGAAACGGCGTAAATCAAGTCAAGTCTCGCGTGTACTGAAGTCGTACGGAAGTTTTTTACGGTTGGTCTTAGTGAAGTTATTATTTTAGATGACGATAACCTGTGAGCACCAAAATATGATTTAAAGAAGTTACACGTTCCTCTCAAGGTAAGACTATTCGAGAGATTGCGAAATTACATTCGAAATTTTTTTATTAGAACTTCACAAGTCGTTACTGTTGAAAAGTTCTGAAACTGAACCCAGCTGAAATTGAAAGGCGTGAATGTGCTTTCGTCGATAGACTAGTCGCCAAGTCGGTAACACAAGTCGGTTGCGATGTTTAATCTATGAATAATATCAAACACGACTCCAAAGCTAAGTTTTAAATCATTATTTCGTAGTTCCTTGCCGACGTAATTCAACCTTACCTGTCTCATAAACACTAGTGACGAAGTCGGACTGAATCCCTAGTTCAAGGAAGGAAATAGGTAGAATATGAGAGTCCTAGGTACAATGTCACTTTCCATCATGAAAAGTGAATCAGTGGCGGATTTACGGGGGCCAAGGGGGCCATGCCCCCCCTAAAATTCTACCAGATACAATTTGGCAGCTCGGGTGCGAATTGCTGACTAGCACATGCGCGCAACCACGGGGGGCTCGGTGGTGAATAAACAATGCATAGGCCCCGAACAAACCCGTTTCCCTTTTTTTTAGTCGAAAGGTTCGGAAGCCCAAAGATTCGAGAACCCTGCATCCCTACATTAAAGGCTGGGCCCGCACATCTGCCGAAATTCTGAAATTCTGGTTATTCCTGTGCCCCCCCCCCCAACTCGAAATCCTGGATTCGCCCCTGTGAATGTCTCCCATCTGTTTTGCAATCTTTCTGTTGCTGGGAGTGAAACTTGGCCTTGGTCTTTAGAAGACATCATATGGTCAAAGTGCAGGCGTCTCGACGTTGATCGATCAGTGATGCACTCAGTCTGAGACAAGTAGATAATTTAGTCAGTGCACTGGAGATGCTGAATGCTTGAAGTTACTATATCAGTGTATATTTGTATTGGAAATTCTTTAACCTTCCAACTTTGTTAAGTACCATTCGCCCCTGACTCAAGATACCTAGAAATTGCTTAATGTCCTGATATTAACAGTGAACATTTGCTGTTTGACTTCTCAAACCGCCTGGGGCCAAGTGGACTATTTGTAGTACTAATATACCATTTGAAGTTGTAAAATGGCACCCACTGGATAAGCAAAACAGACAAGCGGTAACTTTTGCTTACGAAATGTGGAGTATAAAGTTGTAATCTCCAATATGTCTTGTCTTTCAACTCCAAACACTCCCCATGTTTCCACTTAAATATGAGGTTGTGAGTTCATTCCTTTTCATGTTGTTCTGTCTTAAATTCTGCTCAGAGTATGCTCGATGTTTGATTCCAATCACCAGATTTTCAACAATGTATAATGTCGACACGTCTTGAGATAAAATTTTTCTGTATCATTTTAGAAATCTCGAAATATGGTTCGAGAAACCCCAACAAAGCAGCTGGACTGCAGTTTTATTAAGAGGGTTCCTCTGCCCATACCCACCCAGAAAGGATTACCCATACAAGCGAGAGTTCTCTCAGCCAAGCCAGGTCAAACAGAGACAGTATACAACCCTCGGACGCCGTCTCGAGCCGAAGTAAGACAGGAGAACTATAAAAGGCGGTTGATGCAATGGACAAGTCAAGGTTTCAGAGCCCTGAACTACAAACCGTACCAAGGAATCGGCGATCCGTTTTACTTAGACCAGAAAAAACTGATTTTACATGCCCTTGGCCAGTGGGATGAGGTATGTTATTAGTATGTTATTAGTATGTTATTAGTATGTTATTAGTATGTTATTAGTATGTTATTAGTATGGTTTGTGTAATTATAATTAAATGAGAGCCACCTTCAGGTTTTTTATTTCTTTATCTCTAGCCCATATTGGTAACAATTGCTCATACGTAACTTTTTTATCCTACAAATGCATTTTAACATAGGAATTGGTTAATGTAAACTGTGCATTGCTAGGCAAATGATATTGTTATACCTCTGAATTTAGAAGTGCCTGTGAGCGATTGATAGTATCTGAGCTCTTAATTTGAAAGTGCCTGTTACCAAAACATACATAATCTGAAATCACATCAGTTCCTCTAAGTGATGTTCAAATACAGATCACAAAATACAAATGTGTGCAGTCAAGTGCAGAAAACATATATTTTGCGGAAAAAAATGTAATGTTCTCTCACGTGTGTGACTCACGCACCCTGAATTTGAGCACATCATCATATGGTGACCAGGGTATTTTATTCAACCTTTCTTGGCTTGGTTGGATTTGTGTGAACACATTGTTAAAAACTGCTTCACAACTGAGTACACCAGTCTTCTTCTTTTCAGTCAAGACAACATTAATGAATACGTATGTATTTGAAAGGAGATTCCTATTGTACGGACAACTGTATTTTCTGGTTTGACTACAGTGTCCTATTATACATGTAGGTAGTTCAATTCAGGCCTGTTAGCTGGCGTGGCATGTTGATCGAAACACTTATAATGTGTACCAGGCTTTTCCAAAAGAGCACTCATTATAAAGATTTAAGAAACAGTGTTTGAAATAGCCATCATAAGGACTTCTTTGGAATCATTTTGTATGACTGGCACTTGGCTTGTTCATCATGGAGTTGTCAACAAAGGTGTTCCTGGACTTTTGGTAGCCAATCTGCGAACCACGTGTATCTGGCCAGCTGCAAAGTCATTGAAAGAACCCCATGGCATATATACTAATGTCTAATTTCTCAATAAGACATAAGCACTAAGAAAAATCAACTTCAGTCTTCAGGTTATGTTGAACCTTATTAACAAATGTGTGTACAAAGCCTAATAAAAAACTATAAATTTTAACTAGGTAAAAGTTTAATTTTTCCGACACTAGAAAGCTTGTAGAATTTCGTTTTCGACCTTCTACCATTCTGACACTAATTGGATCAAGTCTCACCATGTCTTTTTAGTAAAATTTAGTAAGTAAGAAATGTACATTGACAGGAATTAGCAAAAACTCCTGAATCAATAATTTGATCGAATTTCATTATTAAAGAGGAAGTCTCAGGATCGCTGTTATAGTTTTGTAAAATCTTGTTTTGTTTTCGTTTTATGCAACTTTTTGTAAAAATCATAAGTGTCCTCACGCAAATGCAACACTATAAAAACAATTCCTAATGATGTTGGACATTTTTTTCTAATCCTACAGAACCCTGAGCATTGTGATGCTTCACATTGAGAACAAGGGGATATAATTTGTGTGCTAAGTTATTCTATAGTTTTCATGTTGTAGTACCTCAAGTGTCAGCTTGATTTATCGTGTTTGAATAAGTCAGGACATAAATGTACATTATTATTTTATCCTAAGTTCAATGTTATCTTTATAATGCCAAGTCTAGGCACATTTGCCATCAATTTGTCACAGGGTCTTATCTTGGATTTATTGAAGAATACTTAGCTTACTACATGTCATAAATTGTTATCACCTTAGTCTGATTTGAGCTTAAAATTAAGTTATGACAAATTGTTATTAAAATCCTTCCATGCTTTGCTCATTGTCTTAAGCAGTTAGATTAGTCAACATATTTGTCATGTTTTATTTTTTTGAACATGTTGCTCTTATCGTCCAATAGACTGCTTAGTTCTCAAGCTTCCCCTGACTACATGACTGATCACTCTGTTAAACTCTGTTTAGTTCTCAATCTGCCCCTGACTAGGTGTTGTTCTGATTATCCAGTAAATTCTACTTAGTTCTACATGGTATTGATTGCAGTCTGATGAGCCATGCAGAATTGGCCTCAGCTAATCAATTTCTCAATACACATTACTAATACACATTAGCTTAAGAGCCAATTTCACTGTTTACCATATAAGANCATACCCTACCAACTAAAAGTGATCAGATAGCTAGTCTGTTAAATTTATGATAATATTCTTGAATTAGTTCAGTAACTGTTTTGTGATTGAAAAAAATTCCACGATGTCTAGACTTTCTAATAATATAAGTACAAATATTACACGGGGATTGTGTTTCATAATTCATCTTATCATGCAGCAACTTTTGTGTGTCAGATTTTCTAGCTTCCTGAAATGCGTACTGTAATGTTGCCAGGTTTTAGATGTATTTGATCAACTGCTCAAAAGGTGTAACTTGTATTTACTTTATTGTAAAATGCTGGCTTTATCAATGGAAAACTTAGCCAAGGGTTTATTTGCTTAATATCCTACATTCTTTGCACACTATTATTGGGTAGTAATGTTAACAGGTGTCATTGGACTGGTTCACACAATACAGCGTGAGTCCAGTTGGCAGAAGTTCACAGCAATCGTGACAATTTCACTGAAACTAAGTCAGAACAGACTGAGGAATCGAAATCCAACCAGTTTCATTACTCCTTCGCTAACATCCATTTCTTTTAGGATTTTATTACTGATTTAATGTATTTTGTGTTTGACAAAAATCGTAATTAATTGTTCACTTGTATTTATGGGACCAATACTGATGTTCTATTGCATGTGAAGTGACCTGCAATCCGTTGCTTGTTCATGGTTTTTGTTTAAACAAAGCTTCGTTGACTTAGTGAACTAAGTTTAGTAGATGTTAACCAGATTAATGTCTGCACTTTACCTGGTATTCTCTTTCACACATTACACGGATGCGTGGTCAGTAGAAGTTGTTTCTAGACCAGGCATATGTCCGAGGGTCACCGACTGTTTGAGTTGGACTAGTCATGAGCGCAGTAAATTTTGTAATTGCATGACTTATTACAGAGTCAGCGAGACAAAGAAGATAGCCCTGCTCACTCTGAAGAGGAAGACATTGGCTCTGGACAGACGGCAAAACCTATCGTAAGTATAACACCCGCTGCTTGATCACGCTTGATGTCAGAATTATTTGAGTGTGTGGGGTGAGTGGTATCGCCCCTGGTCAAGTGCAAGCTGTTTTTATAGGATTCGATAGTGTTTTTAATTTGTTTGGTGCACTTGATTAGATTTCATATTGCTGTACTTGCATGTATGTGTTGGTTGAATTAGTAAATGTTTACCTCAGTGCAAGTCCTTGACTGAGTATGTATAGGCCTTTAGAATTGAACTTGTTTATCAACAAAATGGTCCAAAGTGTGTTGAATGTACTGAATGACTGGACTGAATTGATGTGGTAATAATCATTCTCTGTTCATGCGGAAGTGCTGTGTGTTCTATTGAAATTTGTGTACAAATAAGACATTCATTTGGTTGTCTGTGTCCATGCAAAGGTATGAATTAAGGAGTTTTGTTTTGAAGTTGACAAGTGAATAGATCTAAGGTTCCAGTTCGTTTGTTTTCACTAAAAATACTAGTAAAGACATTTGTTCAAAATACTTTCAGTTGACACAGTATTTTGTACTTGCAGACTCCTGCCAAGTTTGTGCTAAGACGAACCAATAAAGAGATTAACACACTACCCAAGGAACTGAGTAGGGGCAGGTATGTTTATTCCACTGTCTTGTCCCCTGTAGCTTATTATAAAACAGCCAATTTCATGATTTACTAGCCTGATCATTTCCTTGGCACATCTATTCATCATGTGACTTGAATGTTGTAGAAACATGGTGAGGAACATACGACTTGGCCATAACCTGTTTGAGAAACTGCAAAAGGACCATGAAGAAAAGGTAGGACATGTTTGTGCTAAATTTCTCTATACATTGATAAAGGATTATACAGAATTTGTTAAATGCACGACACTTTTCATTGTTCACAATCTTTATTCTGTTGCGTTCATACTTTCGGAACAAAACTCTACTCTCAACTGAACATAGATACAGTAACTGACCTAGCGACATAATTAAAAGACACACAATATTTCGAAACGTACTTGTTTCATTCTCAAGTGAAGATAAAATGACGCAGTAATGCCACCACAGAGTATAAGCTGACGACACACACACAGTAAGACACAGCGGGTGTGAAATACTGCAAAGAATGACTAAAGAATTGGGGTAACAGGAAGGTCACGCAAACAAGTGTAACGTGCGGCGCGACCCTGTTTGCTGCTCATTCAAAATAGGCTTCTCAAAAGCAATTAAAAGGGACTCTAATACTTTCAAACGCAGCACATCTTGCTCCACGTGTTTTCCACAATTTCTTGACGGGTGATTTTACGTGCGTGGTATTGCAGAAAATGATATTGAATGGTGCCATTTTGAAGATGCATGGATAACCGACGGGAAAGACTGCAAACCGTTTGACCAATGTAACATTGTTTGATGTTTGAATGAAGACATTCGAATGTCTTCGTTCATAGGACATACAAACTCATAAACAACACTGCACTGTGCAACGGGGCGGACTTTTGCTTTAGAAATGTTGATAAAGGGTTGCTGACATTTCCTTGTCTTCAAACAGCTGTTGCTTGATGTTGGTGCACTGCTTGGAAATGTGTTTGATTTGAATCCTTCCTATCTTTTATGCCCAATCTGAAATACAAGATGTGTACTCTGTCTTTTAGCTGACACGCGAGACTCGTGAACAGCAGGCGAAACTAGAACGTCGACGAACACAGTGGCAACCTCCCAGCTACGACAGCTCATCAGAGGATGAAGAGTACCTAGATGAAGACCTTCGAGAAGAGGTCGACCTCAGAATGTAAGAATACACTTGTAGTCAGTGCTGAATGTGTACACTTAGTCAGTGCTGAGTGTGTACACTTAGTCAGTGCTGAGTGTGTACACTTAGTCAGTGCTGAGTGTGTATACTTAGACAGTACTGAGTGTGTACACTTAGTTAGTGCTGAATGTGTACACTTAGTCAGTGCTGAGCGTGTACACTTAATCAGTGCTGAGCGTGTACACTTAGTCAGTGCTGAAGGTGCACACTTAGTCAGTGCTGAATGTGTACACTTAGTCAGTGCTGAGTGTGTACACTTAGTCAGTGCTGAGTGTGTACACTTAGTCAGTGCTGAGTGTGTACACTTAGTCAGTGCTGAGTGTGTACACTTAGTCAGTGCTGAATGTGTACACTTCGTTGACAGATTCCTGGCACCTCAACATCCATTCAGAAAATTGTTAAATGGAGCCATTCTATGCACAGTCTATTTGCTGTAAAAATAAGATAGATAATTTTCTCCAGTGTGCATGGTACCCAGCCATTCACTCCTTATTGAGTGTGCACTTAACTAAAACACTGCCATAACATTGTTCACTGAGTTGCTGTACTCCTGTAGTCAAGTTTATGTTAAGCGCGTATTCAAATTTTGGCTATAAATTTTCATTTGATCTGCTAAAAGTTACTGAAAATATTCTACACTAGCTTTGCCTTCAGGACTGCTAATCCCCTGGACTGTTTATAAGCCTGTGTGTTGTGTTTATTCATCCTTTCATGTGCATATGCCTGCATTTTAAGGCCAGCCATACTCAAGCCACAGGTGTGAGTACTTTGTTCACGGTGACTGCTCTTTGTATACACTAACTCCATTGTCTTGATTGTGTTGCCTCACGCAGGGTGGTGAGGGGGGGATGTGGTTCACAGTTGCCTGCACAAAAGTCTGATAACAGTGTTGGGTTCGCGCTTTGTTCATTTAAAAAGATCTGGTTCAATGAACATGAGATCAAGTGTAGTTGACATTGTTCATTCATGTCAGTGAACAAGTGTATGGTCTCACTTGAGCGACCATGATTTACTGCCAGGTTGAATTCCATTAGATCCTTGAAAGGCTTAAATAGGCATTTAAATACATAGCTGTATTTTAAGCAAAGAAAAAGCGTGAGGTCTCAAGCGCCGTCCACCCACAGAGTTACTCCTGGAACAAGTTGTCGCTACGTTTAAGGGCTGTGTGGACACTATTCATACTAGTGCAACTTGCCCCACTTGTGACCTGCTCCACTTTATCAAAGTAGAGTATCTTGTTCAAGGGTAACTTGCGTCATTTCTAATTCCTGTGCAGACACAAAACAGGGGCAAGGCGAAAATAATTATCAGCTGCGGTTACACACAGACGTGTTTTCTTTTGCGCCCTGTATTCACATCAGGTGTTCATTGTCATACAAAGAGCAACAATGTCAGCCTTATCCTAGTTATTGGATATGTGTGTGTGGACGCTTCACTTAAAAGTGGGTTAAGTTGCACTAGTGCCATTTGTTCTAGGGTAGGCTGTGTGTGGACAGGACTTTAAAGAGGTATTTCCTTGCCGTTTAGCTGTCAGTGTTGAATTCTTAACCAAAGTGCTTGGGGGATTAAAAATATAACCATGCTCATCTGATCTTGAGTTGTTGCCAAATCACAGGCAACCATGCGCCATTTTTGAATTCCCAATTTGAGCCCTCTGTTGGCCAACCTCAATAAGCTCCAGTTCTTTCTTCAGTCGCTGATGGATTTGATGTTCTTGTTGATAACACAAATAGAATTTTTTCTTGGTATTTAAGGAATATAATGAGACTGATAACATAAGAACAAAAGACCTAATTCGAATTTTTATTTTTAGCCAGCTTAAAAGATCTAATTTGAATTTTTTTTTTAGCCAGCTAAACGGCTGAAATACAGCTTTGAGTATTCTCGCATTGTGCCATGTTTGTTTTCAAGAGGCAGTTTCACACTTCATTCACTTTTAATGCGACATTGATAGCTTTCATTTAATATTACACATTAACACGCAAACACACTTGCACGCAGTATGTTATTTGATTTCACTTGACTTTATGACACACTTGGTGATTTTGTTTAACACTTTAGTTAACACTGGAGTGTGCAATAAGATTATTGTCTAAGGTCTCTGGGCATAGATTGTGTGTAGTAATTATTTACTGTATGCAGATGAGGATTGGAATGTCTGGTCATTAATGGTGTCTCCCAACTGAAGATGGTGCGCTTGTCTTCATTGCAACTTTTCACTTAGAATCTATTTATTAATGGATGTGAAATTCATCAGCCACACATTGATTTTGATGTTGTCCATGGCTTCACTCCAATATAAAGATTTATCCGAATTTGCAGAGTTTCCACTTTGAGATACTTGGGGAAGGTCGCTGTTTTGATCACCCTTTGTGAAAAATTAGATCGTTACTGCTAATTTGTAGACAAACTGTGATTCATTTTCATGCCATTTTGTGTGATAGTATGTTTGAACCTAATTTTCTATGGTGACTAATAAAGGACGTGATGCATTTCTTGTTCTTTTGGGGAATCGCTTTGAATCCTGCACCATATTGCAAGTGGCAGGAGGTTATGAAACTATAACATTAAAGAAATACATACAGTTTGGTAAATAATAAAAATAAAATGTCAAATGTTAATCTGGCACCAGTTTTATATGTGACTTCTCTGCCCTATGTAGGTACATGAGAGGAGAGGAGGACAGGTTGTCACCTCAGCCAACAGAGGGAGATAGAACAGAAGGCACGCACAGTCGCATTGTGTTCTCAAAGTATGTGGATTGTTTATGGATGATGTGTCATTATAAAGACAGTTAACAATCATGGATCCATATGTTCACCTTATACACACACCATATTGTTGGCCTTTAGGAAATGTGTGGTTTGTCACCTCACACAGTAGTTGCAGTGGAACTGTCTCCACCTGGTGGACACTAGAGGAGTACTGTAAACAATTTATGACCGCTGTTTCTGCTTTGTGATTATATGCCTGCAAACCGCCCATTTCCATATTTTGTAAAGAATTGTTTCAGTTACAATTGTCCAAATTTAATCTCAGAACTGTTCCATCGGTGTGTAAGTCCAGGTTATATGCATAACACTAACAAATGAAATGACTGAGTATATCCACCATTTCCTTTATCTGACGCCCTCCCATCTTCCTTTCAGCCTTGACAGTGAGGCGGAGAATAAGACATCTAGGGTCAAATCTGCACCCGGTTCAAGCAAGTCTAGGAAGAAGTCTGCTAAGTTCTCGCGACCGTACACACCACAGCACATCAACATCAATTCACGGTTCTCTGACCACCGGCCAAAATCGGCTGGATCTAGTGATTTCATAGAGGCGTAAGTCCTTACTCAATTCACCCTGCTCCATATGAAACGGGGAGGTCCAATATTTCTCAGTGATTTAGAGTTGTTTGTAAAAGTGTGTGCTGAGCTCTTAGTACCACACCCTGTTGAATGTAGTGATTTATTTGTATTATCTTTTGAGATTATGAGACAATGAAATATATCCTATAACTCTTTTCTTGAATGTGAACAAAGCTGATGGAAATGAGTATTATTGAATACGTGATAGCCTTTTTGATTTCAGTGAGCCCCTATTTAAGCAACTGTGTTGTCTTAACTGGTTGTTAGAAGCCATGGAGGTGAACCCACCTGTTGCCATGGGGCCCATCATGGAGTGCTGGAATCTCAAGTGAGTAGAGGAGGGCATGTAGAAGGCGCCACCTATAGGACTGTTCAACACTTCCTTTTACTTTATGTAGTATTTAGTACGTATTTGCTTTATGGGAGCAGGGTATTGCGGGTAATTGATAAAGGTAGAATTCAATGTTATTTCTATAAAAGTTGCACCGAATTAACTGGAACATGTACTGTACATTAATCGAATGAAGAATTTTATGATATTTGTTTTATTTCTTTAATTCTTTTGGGTATGATTGTGTTATCCCTATTTGAATTGCGCAATCCAGTAAATGATATGTCGTGTTCAAAGATGCCCCGCGAGGATAGTGCATTTTCTTGACAGCGTAAATTAATCATTTGATCCAGTTGTGCTTGCAAAATGCACATTCGCATTCTCGAGGACAGTCTTTGTCTGTTCGCACAATGATTGATGGTATGCATGTATTCTACAAAGTGGTTACCGGTTTTGTTCGTAATAATCATTTTGGATTGGCTGAGTGGTACACAAGCACCGGTCATATGGATAAACAACATCTGATTAATGGTATCAAAAAGACACAAAACTGACTGATTGAATGTAGTTCAACTTTCACAGTTTTCACTGTGGCATCAGAAAACCGAGTACCTAAGGGCAATAAACCATTATGTACGACAATAATCGAGCTGTTGACATTTGCTGCAGTGTCTCTACATAATGGACCATCGCGACAGGTTATTTCTTGTCATTTATTGCTGGAATTAGCCTGGAAAATGTGTAGGCGGAAATATTGATTATTTCACTGTAATTTGCCATATTGTAGTAACCTTTTGATTGCATCGTTGTAGCAATATTGGCGGAAGAAAAACAACACTGAAAAAGTTGCAGAAAGAAAAGGAAAGGATTGACGAGGGAGAAAAATTCTTGAGTAAAGATGTGCCACCTAAGATTAAAGTGAGTTATAAACAGTGTTTAGTTGTATTATGAAACAGATCCACTTGTTTTCACAAGCCTTTTCTAAAAGTGAACACTCAGATGCTCCTTGTTCACTGCCTGTTTGTTCAGCATACAATACAATTTGTCATTCTGTGCTGTACTTCATACCTGCTCTGTCCCACTGTGTACGTTTCAAGCTTTTGCTCTGTGGTGTCTTTCCACTTGATAATGAAACAAGTATGTTTTGAAATGTTGTGTGTATTTTAATCATGTCTCTTGGTCAGTTGCTTTACCAATGTTCTGTTGAGTGTTGAACTTTGTTCCGAGGATACGAACGGAATAAAGATTGCTTATAATGACAAGTGTCGTGTATTCAACCAATTTTGCATGCTATCACAATAAAAGTGAACAAATGTTCATTTTCAATAGCCTGTTCAACATACAATAAAAGTAAACAAATGGTCTATGTTCACTATTTTGGTCAACGTGCAACAAAAATGAACAAATGGTCTATTTTCACTTGTCTGTGCAACTTTCAGTAAAAGTGAATAAATGGTCTGTGTACAATACGACCTGTATTTGTTGGTATGAATTATTCATATCTTGTGAAATGATCAGTTTGCAGCATCATTGCTCAGGGATGAGAAATCATGAGGAATTATTGGGTTTGATGACAAACATTTCAAAAAAAAGTTATGTCAACCATTACTGTGAATTATCAAACATTTATAATGTATAACACCATTCATGGGAATTCATAGAGACGGTTGATACGAATTCATTCACGATAAATTGTGAACAACCAAGGTTGCCTGTGTGCAGAACAACCTATACAGAAAGCAGAAGGACTGTAGATTTGCTAATGGGTTTCCTTACTAAGAAAAACTTTTATTCCTAAAACCAAATGTCTGTTGTTTAGGGCCGTAAAAGCCAAAAGCCCACTCGGCACTCGCCACAGAGACGTTACTCACGTTCAAAGGTAGTCGGCTTCTCACGAGGCACCAGTTTAGCAGATGAGGTAATGTCAGTGGTTGGAGATAATGATGACTCGTCCACAGGGGGCGGGGGCACCAGACCCAGCTCAGGTAACTTGCATTTGCATATACCAATATGATCTTAGTATTCAGAGATTAATACTATAAACATTTGTACCACTCACCATTTAAGTCTTTCTCCAGCATGCTGTCTTGGTTACAAAAGATTTTGTAATAGGAACACCCATTCTTACCTAATATTCGGAGATGCAATTGTTTACAAAAACTCAGTTTGCTAATGCTGTCTTTTTTATTTGTTTGTGTAGCAATGAGACACTGGCAAACTGCCTGTAAGTTCAACCTTTATATGATGGAAGGGGCAAATTTAAAAGCTCTTGTATTACCTTTTGTTATTTTTAAAGCTAATTGAATTGAGTTCATCTTTCTTTGCTTATGGCTTCAGATAACCTTGTCTGCTGTTTATGCAACAGTTCTTTGTGATTACATGTGATGTATTCTGTTGTTTTACCCGCACACATGAAGCCAGATTGTGTAACTAGATTTGTAAATAGGGTAAAATTTCTCCAGTTTAGGGTAGTGAAAATTTTTGCTCAATGTGGGAGCTTGTCCCAAATTCTTGAAATGGGCAATATTGGTCATCCCAAATTCAAGAATCACTGAAAGACCACAAAATTACCCACTCTGTAGATTGAAAACACACTGTCTGAAATTCGAGAAATATTGGTAAGGCGAAGTTGCCCTTCTCCCAAAGCTGCAGAATCCAGAGAATTCAATTTTTGCAGAATTTAGTGTCCCAAAACTCTGAGAGACTGTGAGTCCCCAAATTGGAGATTTTTTTACCATGTGCTGCATGGCTATACACCGTGTTGAACCTGCATTAGTACTACGTTGACCAGTCCAGCTAAAGGGTATTTTTCCTGATTAATACAGTTGCCAGTATTGTGGAAGAGTCTAGCCCGTCCAGTATGAATGTGAAGGAGTTGAGTAGTGGTATCTCGGTAATAGAGGAACACGAGGACGAGGTGGAGAGTGGCGCAGACAAGGCCAGTGAGAATGCTTCAGACAAGTTACCCAAGTTCTCGCAATTTGAGAGTTACTTCAAGGATGTCAAGTAAGTTTCAGGAAAGTCGAACTTGAAGGTGGAGCAATGAAATTGGCGTTCATAACTGTCATCATTTACTGAGTCAGACATGTTTTTTAGTTTAAAGACGTCACGTCATCATGTCTGCATCAGCTGAACATCTACAATTTAACCCAAAAAATGTGCATAGAATTTAATTTCAGACTTTCTACCAGCCTGTCATTAATTTGGTCATGTGACCGTCACCATGTCTGTTTTTAGTAAAATTTCGCAAGAATACATTGGTGACAAAATAACAGAATGAGTAACATGATCGAATCTCTGTTCACACACTCAAAAGCATGTTACAGTTTTCTAAATTCTATTTTGTTCTGCTGTAATTTTATTATTTTTTCACACTATTCATAAAAGTGTTCAGTATAGTTAGGGCCT
The DNA here is from genome assembly GCA_002633005.1 of Phoronis australis. Classification (NCBI taxonomy): domain Eukaryota; kingdom Metazoa; phylum Phoronida; family Phoronidae; genus Phoronis; species Phoronis australis. The sequence continues at coordinate 341,230 of NMRA01000257.1, forward strand.
TGCTTGTTTTATCATATTTTTATCAAGTCCTGGAATAATCTCAATTGTATCTTAACAGTTTGAATGCTATCACAAATTTTTCCATGTGGAGAATTTCTTGCTTACACTGGTCACCACTCAGATTCCCTTAGCCCCAGACAACTTTTATGATGCCTATTCAACACGCCCTTTGTATTGATGTAGATCTGAGCTAATGAAGTGGAAAGATAATAGCTAGCATTACTGTGTCAACAATGCTTATTGTTAGTACCCCAAATTTGGTTTTCTCTGACATTTGCAGAGTTCCAGCCTGCAACTCAGGAGAGTAGTTTTAACTTGATACATTGTAAATAGTACAAAATGACTAAAAAGGTAAACTTGTGTTTATCTTCACAAAGGGCCACTTCCCAAAGGAACTATATGTTTCATATTGGTTTTCGTTATTAATTTTTAATGCTTCTGCCCACTTGCTTTTTTTACGGGGAACGGGTTGATAACTTTTTGTCTACGTTTTAAACTTGAAGTAGCAAAACACTGGTAGATTTTGATTGCCAGCAAAACTTAATTAGTTAAGTTCATTGTAAGCCCATCCCTGAACTTTCTACATTACAGGTACACTAAACAAGTTTAATCTTTTAGAACTCAAATCATACAAAAATGCAAATATGGTGACAACCAAACTGAAGACTTGGAATCTCTAGACAATTTTGGTGGCACTCACTATATAACTATTCTAGCTCTTTGTCTGTAATAAAAAAATAAAAGTGGGTACAAGTTAAGTACAACTGTTTCCTGGTCAAAATAATGGTTAAAGGAGATTGAAAGAATATTAAAAAACGAATCCATGTGATATTGTTAACTCTGATCAGCGTTTGTATATCCACCAAGTATATCAATACGCGCGGTAGTTTATCTTCAATTGTACCCAATGGTTGTAGTTTTTGGATTATTAGTTCATCGATTTTTAAAAATCGAAAACCGTACTTGGTTGTTTTTTCCATTTGAATACCACCGTGGTGTTCATTTTTAACGAAAATTAGTGGTTAACACATTTTGAAAATTCGCCATTATGTACAGTCAGAGATTTTAATACAGTTTATGGTTGGGTAATTACACTTAATTGGGTCTTGCTTGCATCGGGCAGTGCGGTCATTACAACTGTACCTGACTCCGGCGCCGCGCTCTCTTTGTTCCTGGTACAAGCCGCTCAGAAGGACGAGCGGTGAAAATTCCCGCATATCTTTAGAAATGCGTGACTTCCTTGTAAGCGTATTATTCACGGTATGCAGTCTTTGAAATCAAAGTTTACTGATGGTGGTATCCCTCGCGGCATTGTAATGTTTGGTTTGGCTTTTCTTTCAGAGTCGATGCTGCTAAACTGGATAAAAACCTCAAAAAGGAATTGCAGAGGGCAAAGGTCACAGTAAGTACTGAATGAGACACTATTTTGTTCAGTTCATCATTTGGAAAGAACAAGTGAGGAAAGTCTATTCAGTTGGATAAATGCTATATTGCCAAATGAGGGAGTCGAAAGCCAGGATTTGCACGTATTATTATTTGACGCAAGTCACTTGCTCCTTTCAGAAACAGTTGGATACGTTAATCCATGAGGAAGAGCTACAAGACAAACGCGAGCTGCTGGAGAGGAGGACGGGAGAGTTCAAAAACAGTGTGAAGAAACTGCGCGCAGACTTGCATCTGATTAGATCTAAGAGGTGAGCAGGCCACGATTGAACTGGACGCACTCGCTTTGTACACGAACACTGACAACTTAACGAGTGAACGTAGAGTGGAGTTAGAAGGCTGCACAATAGTAGATCGTGAACAGGAGCATTGAGAGTGCTGTTTAAGCAGAATTTTGTGAATGTAACACGTAGGGCGGCATAAAGTAACATTGCTTTAGTTCCTTAATTTCTTTGGTTGTTGTTAATTTGAACACCAATTTGTGTGATATTTAATAGCATGCTTACTCAATCAGTGTTTGTGTTTCTCTTTACTAAAAGTTTGTCACAAAGGTAATTAATTAGCTAGAAGATATACTTTGTAATATGAATACTCAGTGACTCAACCATCACGCTTGAAGTAATTACCATTTGTTAATGTGATTTCAATACTCTACTTCACTCCTGTCCCCCCCTAGTGTTTCACTTTCTTTTGTCTTGACCTCCTTTCAACACACACCATCATTACCCCCCTCCTGCATGACTTTCATTAGTTCAGCATACGTGTAGTAATCTCCCCTTGATTGGTGACGGTCATATCTTGCCTGTTGCTGAACTAATACTAATGCACACTGCTTGGTCATGATGGTTGAACTGAGTAGACATATTTCATTGTATACGGTGAATGTCATTTGTTAGATGTACTGTGTAGCTTTATCATGTTAGATGTACTGTGTAGCTTAGTCAATCCTTTGCCTTCCCTAGGCCACTTCTTTCACTTGTAACAGAGAAACAAGTTTCGGTGTCCAGGTGCCAAACACATTCATTAGTTGTGTTTTGTCGTCGCGTCCTTGGGATTATGTTGTTATTTTTCTTGGTTTGTTGCTGTTGATGTTTATGTCAATGTTCATGCCAGTGTTCACATATGCCAATGTTCATGCCAGTTTTCACATAAAATGTCATTGTTCATGCCAGTGTTCACATATGTCAATGTTCATGCAAGTGTTCACATGTCAATGTTCATGCAAGGGTTCACTTATGTCAATATTCATGCAAGTGTTCACATATGTCAATGTTCGTGCCATTGTTCACATATAAGCGCTTCCCATTTAAAAAGGGACTCTCCCACTTTGTCCCAAACTGAAAGGTAATATTACAATATAGATAAATATCAACATTTTGTCTTTAAATTTGGTTTGTAATCGATCATTACCCCTCTCGATTACAAACCAAGTTTAAAGACAAGTGATATTACATTTTAGTTTGGGACAAAGTTGGAAAGTCCCTTTTTAAATGGAAAGCACTTGTATGTGCTTTGTGTGGGGATGTTCTCTGTTGTTCGTGAGTTATATTGTTATGAATCTTGCAAACAGCTTAAGTTACTGCACTTTTAAGATATTGCACTAGTTTATGAATAATGAAATTATTTGTCAATGTTCATTCCTTTCCCTATATATTGCACGTCTACTTGTAACATGTGGTCTTGGACAAATGTAATGTTTCATGCATATGGCGCAGCTAGAAATGCAAACTTTAAGCAGTTATAACTCATGTTAGTGACAGTGAACCGTTGAAGCAATCAACGATCCCGTCTCAGTCCACGTTGTTACAATGCGTGTATAATCAGTGACACTAAACTGCTGTGATGAAAAAATAAACAAAACAAAAGGTTGTCCTGCAAAACATAAACCTAAACAATAGTGTTCAAAGATGGTGCTGTACCACAGCACAGTGCACCACGGTGCTTTACAGTGTAGAGATTTGAAAGCTCTGTTGTCGTGATCCATTGAAGTACAAGCGTGCTGTTCTCCACTCCACCTGTTGGAGAACACTTAGTAACATTTCATACGTCTACAAACTGCCACAGCTATATCTTGTCATAATATGTGCTGATGTGTTGTCTTCCAGCTGTGCGGGTGTGATCGAGTTCCAAAATACTGCTAACAGCAATGCCAAGGCCAACCTAGCGGCTAACCTGCGACAGATGTTCAGTGAAATTAAAGAAGAAAACGCCTTACTACTGCATGACAAGCTGGAAATAAATGACAGGTCTGGTCTTGTCACATATTTTCCACAAAGAAATTGACAAGTCTTCAATTTGCATTTCCTTTTGATAAGCACAAAAAACCAAAATTAAAATGAGGTTTCTTACCAGTTCAAAATAGGTTTGAAATTTTCCTGACAATGACAAGAGTTTATTTCCATTGTCATGAAGAATATTCAAATCATTTTCCTGTTGCAGTAACCATTGGACTGTACAGTCCTCCCAAAATTTGGCCTCTTCAATTTAAGTGCAAGTTATCTTTTAACTCCACCTGAATAGTGAAACCGATGCTAACATGGTGGGGAAAATTTTCAGTCGATCTTAGTTTCTAAAGCTTAATTAGCATATTTTGATATTTCAAGTGGGGATGTTGTGTAGTTTAAAAGGTATACTTTATGATGGGTATAGTGTGAAAATATGTGTTATATTTTAAGACAGTGATATTGTATGTTGTAGTGTGTAAATAGTTGTTATACTTTAAGACGATGATGTAACATATGAACTGATGTTGAAAAGGAGACTGGTGATTTTCGCTGACTCAGGAGTATGACCTTTCCAATTTTAAAACACATTTGTTCATTTCTTAGCCTCATCTAAATTTTAATCTTTCGGGTTTACAAAGTGAAACCTTATGTGTCGATTGTTTTTTATGCATTCCACCTTTTCAATCTCGTGAGTTGCGTTTTTCAGACAAAAACTGCGTCGTTGCAAACAGAAATTCTCTGCAATGATTACGGAGGGTTTCAGTTTCCACCGAGCAGTTGATAAAATGAGGAGTGTGATTGAGGAAGAGCGGAGGAGACTGGAGATGATGCAGAAGAAATCAACAGAAGAGTACGAGGAATGGTGAGCGAAGATACTCAGCAATTGACTATGCATTAGTTTATGCGTATGTCGATAAAAGTTGAATTTTACACGTACATAAACTGAAAGCAAGAAGAGCAGTGATAGAGGTTACGTTATTTGCTGCGGACATTTTGAGGATAACTAAGTGTGTTAACGTCCATGCACAGTTTCTGTGCTGAGGCTCTGTTCGAACATGAATCAAATTCGTCAGTGAGCCGACTGATGTGTAAAGCAACACCTATGTGTTATTTCAGGCTAACAGATATTGAAGACAATGTCCCTGCTGGGTTGCAAGAATTATGGTACTTCAATGAGATCATAAGAAAACTGCGCTGGTTTGGGCAGGTTGGTATAACTTTGTGTCCAATGTATAATACATCGAAACTCGGATAGAGGGAGAAATTCTTAATTTAGGATCATTGCTTCTATTGTGGACTCTGAAATCACACTGAAAAATGACTTTGTTTCTGATGTAAAGGAATGAAATGTTTTCCATGCGAAAGCGTTTTCACGAATTAAGACACCAAGTTAGTCAATAAATATAATCTGTTGAAGGTGGAGCACTAATAGTGATAAAATGGGGTATAAAAACCACCTTTATTTTCTAGCGGTATATAATTTGAAAAAAATCTAGCTTTTGAGCTTCTTATGCAGGTGTAGGTCTGGTGAGTCAAAAGACTATGATGGCTACACAAACTGACATGTGCTAATGACATAAAAGGGAGACTGGAATGAAAGTTATGGGGATGTTATGAAAAGAAGCACTTATCAATAGGGAGATAGAGACACGTCAGTCATTTTATCTGATTTTCCTTTTGCACATACCTGTCTGTAGTCATCATGGTCTTTCACTCACCTGACCAGGAGCTGCATACAGGCTCAAAGCTAGTGATTTTATTCTTATACTTCTAGAGAATAAACTTCATTTTCATTTATACCGGATTGATCTTAAGCCGAACACGTTTTTTGTTTGTTTTAAAGTCATTGGACATAAGCCTAAGTTCAAATAGGTGGTTATTTTTATTAGCATAAATTAAGGAGCTTTTGCAAATTAATAACAAAAGTGGTGGTGGAATGGAATGTAACTACTTAATTATTTGTATTACTGTTACAAATAGCTACTAATCACTTTGTTACTTGTCAACTAACTCAACTCTTCCGATTTTCGTAGATCAGGGATGAACACAAGGTCTGGTTGTGGATTTATTTTTTTCATTCCAGTATAGTTGTATACTCACTGTGTGAATTATACGACCTTAGTTAGAGTTTCCAAACATTTCTTGAAATGAGTTCTTATAATTGTTTTTGCTTGTATTATTTCGTGTCAGTTGTTACTGTCTGTGGCATTTTGTTTTGTTGGATAAGAAACATACTCGGTCTTTGTAACAATTTTTTGTGGAGATTGCTGTTCAAAGTTTAACTTACTTTTAAGTAAGTTTAAAAACACTTAGGATGCAGTTTGTTTTAATGGGAAAAGCAACCATATCTGATGTTACTTTTTATACATCCATGCTTGTCTTGGACAGACATTTTAAACTTTTTATAACTGTACCTTTGACGCATACGTATTTACTGTCCATGAAACAAAGAATGACGTAAATGGCGCAGCAAAAGGACTAGTTCTAGGTTCTACATTGGCTTTCATTGTGCAAACATGAATGATCGACATAGACTGTTCAGTAGTGGGTACTGCATCGTGTTTGCTGAGTGGAGGGGAATACTGAACCAAAATGTGAGCCTTTCACTGGGCCTTACTGGTCACTTTCTATTGTTCTGTGGATAGTGAACACACATCGGAGGAAAAGCAAATAACATGGAACAACAATGTATCTACAAGATAACCAAAGAATTAAAAGCAGTTTTATCCTTTGATGAAAAGAAATGTAATATCAGCGAAAGCAGTTTTCTTATTCATCAATTTATGCAAATTTGCCTCAATTTTTTCCTCTACTGACAACTTCATTGATAAGATCATGAGCTTTTTCTCACAGAGGCCAGTTTATTTCCGAGTTTCCATACTTTAATTCACGCAGCGTTTCACAACAAGAATGAGAGTTTATACCACCAGTCATTCTATATATGATAAGAAAATGTTCCTTAGTATTTAAATTTTTATTGTGAAACGTCAACCCCAAAATAGTGATATTGGCTTGAGTAAATATATGTTATTTATCGTCATTTGCTGATACCTGTCATTTACTGTAGGTGGAGAGTGCTAAGCAGTCGAGCACAATAAAGTTCCTGACCGTGCTGGGCAAACTGCGCCCGTGGGAGATCTGCAGTCCTCATGTCAGTGCTGCCGTTGAGTTCTGCCGCGACAGGATCATTGAGATGCCTATCACGGACTATGAGGAATGGTTCCAGCATGCCTTCCCACAAATACAGCGACCCAAGACAGCTCCTCCCTCTGTTGGTGGACGACGTAACTGAACCATGTAGTTTAGCGTTACAAGTGCCTCATTACCTCAGATTGCTCTTGTGTTATTTTTTACTGAGACCTGTGATAGGAGAATCCGAAATAATTGTAATGAAAACATTTATGGTGTGGGAAAATTTTGCCAGTATTGTACAAAAATTATTGGCGGTATTGACCTTTTTCCTTTTTAAAGGCTTTTTACGTTTTGGCAAATCCCATTATGTTTTCAAAACATTGTCCGACAGTAGTTACGGTACAGGTCTTCAAACTAGTTAAGCATTACTTTGGTGCTACGTATCGTTTATGAAGAAGTGTCGAGGAAATAAAATTTCATTTGCCTGGTTCATGTCCTAAATTACTGATGTGTTACACTATCCTGAATTCACTTTCCACCTTCACAATCAAGTGGAAAAACTTTAATGAAGCTTTTCAGAGTAATCGCTACAGTGGTACTAGAGTTACACTAGCAATATTGACTATTTATTTTTTGGAGTTATCTCCTGTCTACAGGGTTCTAAAGACGTGTGCCTCATCTGGTGCTTTTGGTGACTTTGTCATGTGACTATTACTTGAGTGCAAGCGACAACTCTCCATATGAGAGTCAGTATGAAAATATTTTATTCAGTATTTGTGTGATTCTAGTGATATGTGTTCTAAGAGCCTGACTACTGATGTATATAATCTGCGCTGTGATTCTTGTGTTGTGATTAGATTTATATTGGCAAGTCATTTTCCACTTTGGAAATTGAACCTTTGTTCAAATGTCGACTTAACCCAAGAACAGGTGGCTTTGATCTGATCTCACTAGCACTCGGTGATTATGGGCACGAATGTCAACCCATGCATACCATCATCTTGATGTATGCCATTGTCGGGGAAGTGATAACCCATGCATAATACAGACAGAAACACGAGACTCGTTGGTTGACACTGACATAGACAGTTATGTATTCCAAATCTGCTATCTTTACGAGAGTGTCTTCTAATCAAAGGTTTCACTTTCATACTCACTTGAATATACTGCCACTCTGAAACTTAGTTGAAATAACCCAAAAAGTGTCGTATGTATGCTCAAACCGTTAGGATAGTACGTTCACACTGCATGTGTATGGTTGTGCTGTATAGAGTGCACCATAAAAGGACATGCAGCTAGAAACATTGGTTTTGCCATGTCAGATGAATAAGCTTTTAATTTTCTGTTGGCAGTTGTACAAACGTGTTGTACTCATTGTTGTTGATGGAACCTGAACATTGAACTATTGCGTACACAGATAGACATTCTGACTACCTGAGTGTCAAGCTGCTATAAGGATTCAGTGTTTTCCGTCACAAAACATTCTGTGATAACATTCATTTTCCACGATTTGTTGGTTGTCGTTTCTCATTGTTCCATTATTTTATAAATATGTACATTCTGTCATCACTGCTGAGTGGTCCAAACTGCTGAAATTGTAAATAAAGACAACACTGTTCTTATAAATTAAATACCAATGAATGTTCTTGTATATAAAGATGACTATTCTTGCTCATTTTCTCAGGGTTTATTTTGTAAAACTGAAATTTGTGAAGTTGCTTATTTATAAATAAATTGCTCTTTATTGTACACTTACTTCATTAGTCCTGTTTTTCATGCAAGTGTGAAGGGTTACCTTACTCTGCAGGATTGTCCACTTTGTACCAGCCATTTAACATCATGAACTCTGTTGTTTAACAATTTTATTATCAAATAATTGTTACATCATACAATGACTCGATACATAGACTTTTAAACAAAATCATCACACGATTAAAAATCTATATGCTCACCATAAAATTCACGAAATTCTTAACGTAAGATTCGTCCAAACACAACGTCAAAACTAAAATTTCAACTGAACAACGAGCCAAAAGGTTAACTGAGTGCAAATAATGTCATAAAGCTCATTTAGTTATACAAGTTTAAAGTAAGCAAAAGTTCAACATTTTCACCTGGTTGCACTAAATACTGTTACACATTCATCAGTCAGTCAGACTGGAGGTAATATGCAATTCATCCAATAAACACATCGGTTGAGAGTGTCTAGGCTCACTTGTATCATTAAACTGAAGACAACACCTTGATGCACAGTCCCCTCGTTACTAACCTCACAAAATTGCCCGTCACAAATTGACAATCACAGATACTAACCTCAATGTTGCCCGTCACAGATTGACAACCACAGTTACTAACCTTGTAATATTGCCTGTCACAGACTAACAACTACAGTTACTAACCTCACAATATTGCCTGTCAAAGATTGACAACCACCGTTATCAACCTCATAATATTGCCTGTCACAGATTGACAACCACAATTGTTAACCTCATAATATTGCCTGTCACAGATTGACAGCCATAGTTACAAACCTCATATGGCCTGGCACAAACTCAGTAATTACACGTCATGGACTGAACAAAAATGTTGCACAACACAAAGAATGGACCATAAGTTTCATGTACACAACATAAGAAGAACGCTCACACACAAACCTTAACTACATAAAACACAGCAACACAGACACAGCCTAATATATTACAAGTCCATAATTTAGTGAATTCCCAAACAACGGAAATGCACATAAAATATCACATAGATGCCTACAAGCAGGTAACAAATAGTTCCTGAGGAAAGGGCAAGACTGCTTGCACCCAGAAAACACACTGTTTAAGGTGCAGGGAAGGTAGAAATTTATAAAATTAATGACCTGTTGAGATAGTAGATACATGGCAATTACTGTAGAGAGTGCCAATGTAAGTTTCGAACAGCAAGCACAGAGCACCAGTCTGTGTTTGTCCTATTCAACATCCTGAGTAAGCAACAACTGGTGATAAAGAATAACGGGCACATGCATCTACCATAAAATCTCATTAAACACACGACTTGTCGACTTCACTAATGCACCTACCCTAGTAAAGATAACAGGTGGGGGAAATAAAAGGCAAAAAATAAGAAAGGTTTATGTTCGGCTAACCCTAATGGATAAGATAACCGAAATAGTAGCTGCACTCGTAAGTCTTGGTGAAAGCCACTAAATATCAATACAAATGACACGCATTCATAACAAATAATAACCATTTTGCTAGTTGAGCAAATTCATTTAAGTCTTAATCTCTTATTTAATCATCTGACTTGCGATTTTAACTAAAATCACATAAGTTAAAGATCTGCCAGTAGTAAACAACCATGGCACTGTATTTAGAGACACTTGCACCACTAATATTGCAAACTCTGAGTCAGTTAAAACATGCACAGGTCAGGGACCTATTTGACCTTCATGCATACATTTCTAATACTTGGCACCAGAGGTCGCCAATGTGTGGAGGTGACTCTATTTAACCTTGTTAAGCTCATCAGTGATGTCTGGTAATAGAGGTCGCCAATAGGTGAATGTGCTGAACTGATCAGCAGCATGAAAGTTACCACTTGGTGTCTTCACCCCAGTTGAGTTCTCTTGCAAAGGCGGGAAGATGTGGTCGACAAAGTCACTCAACTTGGTGTAGCTGAAAATAACACGCTTCGTTATCAACATGACGTGATCAACCACATTAAGAGAAAGGAGAAGAAGTTGAGCTCTGACATGCAGTCAAAGTGCAGTGTGGGTCTCAGAACTGGCAACAAGGCACACAAACGGGGTGTGAAAACAAAGTTGAGAAAAAGTTTCATGTTTTTCGGAACGTTTTCGCATCAAGAATTTCACCTGGACCAATAAAAATGTCCATCATCTAATGTATTAACAAGAGATTATGTATCAAGCATTGGGCGTTATGTGACAACAAGATGATCTTCAGCAACCACACAATATTTATGTGACCACAAGATGAGCCTCAACAACTAGGCAATACTTATGTGATGAAACATCTGCCTTATGTGACCACAGGATGACCAACTATAACTACACAATACTTATGTGACCACGTAACAACTAACAACTACCAATACATATGAAGCCTGTAATATCAACATTCATGCTAGATTGCTATTTCATCTCAGTTCAATATCAAAGTTATATTGCACCTACACAACTAATGGTAGTCTCCTAGTTGTCACCAGGGACATCACTGTAGTTCTAACGTTCTACTACAGAGGGCATGTCTACTTACCTGGAGGTGAATGTGGTCAACAACTCACTCTTGAGTTCACCTTTAGGGTTGATAGTGAAGATCCTAGAGATAGGGATGTCCACAGCTCTGTATGCCCACACATCCTGCCAACATCACAAGACATAGAACTACAGTCTACTCCTGACACGGTTGAAAATCTTTATGTAATCACAAGATGCAAAGCAAAATTTTCTCTAAGTTCACATGGAACATTAATATAACACAGGTTCCATGCTGTACTACAAATAACACTGCAGGAAATATTCACCTTCGTGGGGCAATAGCCCTAAAAAACGGAATGAATCAGAATAGCGGGAATTATTTAATTTTTTCCCATTAAAAAGACAGTATTTTCAAAACACAAAAGATTAAGTCAGTCATGAACTGATAATAGCCAAACCACAGAATGGACAACAAAATATATCACTGGGATTCCAAAACAACAGCCGAGTCTCAAATATGCTTTTCAACAGAAGTTTTTAGTTTCAACACAAGTATTTAGTTTCAACATAGGCTAATAGTAACTCTATTTCACTTACATTGACTTTGTTGCCATAACCAGCATATAGAGGGTTCTTTTGATTTGGAAATAGGGACTTGATGTTCCTGAGACAAGAGATCTTGAACTCTTCAGGTTTGCGTTCAATAACCTCCCTAGAATAGACATAACATGTTACACACTGGTCATCAGCTGGTGTTGCAGCAGCGTGAAATATTCTCTACTTTCCAAACTCTTACCTTCTTTAGTTTAGCAAAGGTTTATCTTGTTAAATTAATTAGGATTTCAAGCAAGGTACACGTGTTGCTTTGATCAAATTATGAAGGTTAGTTTCAAACCCTTGTCACAAGTGTTTTTCTTTAAGTCGCGCAAAATTTATTTCATTGCAATAGAAGATAGATGGCGTTAGTTGTAATATAAAAGTAGACTGATTTGACACTAATTCTGCCTACCAACAAGGCTATCTGGAACTCATACTTAAATTCTCTTCAATATAGAATGAGGGACCACTTGCCCTGAATACTGGTAGCAGTGCAATAAACATGCAGAAAATGGTGATGGTCGGATATAACGTGACCAAATTTTGAGAACCAGTTTTCTCATCTGAATAACGGGCATCTGGACTATTCTTCAGGAAACAGCACAGTTTAACCGAGTCCTTCGTCCCCTTTGGTTACAGTAACAACAATTTATAACCCAGAAATGACTTCACTTACTTGTGAAACGCATTAATCAGTGAACTTGGGGACAACATGAGAGGTCCGTCGGGAAGACTCAGTTCTCCTTGTTTAACACTGCGCAAGTAGTCCTTGGTCGCTCGTGCTTGTCCAATGGCACGTGCTGATAAGTAGAGGAACCGGTAGTTGTTCTTCTCTATTCTTGTGTACAGGTTGGCAACTCCAGATTGTGACCAGTCTTTGCCCACCATAGGTAGGATCTGACCTAGAACATCTGACCTGTGGACAGAAACATCCATTATCATGTTAGATGTACTAATGGTGAGCAGTCATTACACAACATAGGTAGGACCTGACCTACAAATCCAAAAGACAGATAGCAACACACAAGTCAGGTGTACAATACTGACAAGTAATCTTTATACACCATAGGCAGTGTATGACTTACAAATCTAACCTGTAAGCAGTAATACGCTTTAAATCAGATGTTCTGTTGAGCACAGCGTTCCATAAACACTATAAAAAAATAATTGCAGGCGGTCTGGTTCACCTTGTTCCAGACATCCGTGTGCTTTATTAATATACAGTTAAAACCGAGCTGAGGAGCTAGAAACCTGTCTCAAGGGTTTAGCAGTGTGGCCCAGCGAGACGCTAACCCACGACCTCAAGTGAATAAAGCGGATACCTATCACACTAGACCACACTGCCTCCTCTTCATAAACATTAATGCCCTTTAATAGATATTTTCTCAACTCACAGCAGTCCCATCGAATGTTGGCTTGTAGAATTACTGTTGGAAGTTCATGACCCACAGTAAGAAAAGTGAATAAAGTCAACTTTACTGACATCATATTCAAGACACATAACATAATATATACAATACAATACAATACAATACAATAAACCGGTACGTCATCTCTCTTGAGACATTGTGAACTCAATCACGCAGTGAATGATCGCATACACTTCACAAGTATCAAATGCATGGAGACTAAAAAGCAATGGAGTGTCATCTTTGAAAACCATTGTTTTGGTTCACGTTGGTAACCCTAGTAGGACGTGTCAGCATTTCCTTTTACACAGTGCATGACAACACCATGGACAGAATAGAATTCATTGGTAGTTTGAATGGAAGGATTCACCATTGCTAATTTGTTCTATACCATCTGAAGTTTGAGACGTTGGCCTAGTGCAATTATCAATGCATGGGACTTTAGTGAATCCTGTGATCTGAGAGTTCTGGCTATTACATAATTTAGAGAAAAAAATTAATGGAGAGTATTTCAAAATGGTTTATTAGAAACAGCAGCATAGTAGAATTCATTGACACTGATCTGCCTATAGCATGTTTCAAAGTTGTCCAATAAAATAGATCAATTTGCTCACTTTGTAATAGTTCCATCAATGTCAGATATGACAATCTTATCATCGTAGCGCCACACGTAAATGTTGCATGCAGCTCGGGTAGTCCCTTGATAAGCTGTCGTCACAAAGAACACAGCCTCATTATCGCCTTTCTTCAAATGAAGTTTTTGCTGAAAATAGGAATGCAACGGTCGTTGGTTCTAATTCATACACAAGGCAAATGAGTATATAATGGAATTTTTATTAGATTGTAGAACATAATAAAAATGTGTAAGACTTCAACCATCTTTCTTTAGCAAGAAAACTGACTTAGTTAAGACAAATCTTGAATTGCAGTCAATTTAAAGATTCCATAAAACTACAATTTGTCTCAAGTCCATTACAAGACAGAGATCTCAAGTTTGACTCAATTTTTTACTTAAGTTTTGTCTTAATTTTGAGTAACTTACCAGAAGTGGTAAGTCTTGGAAAGGTCCCTATGGCATTTTGAAACAAATGGCAGAGTGCAACATGTACATGTCACAAACACAATACAGTCCTTTTTGTAGAACATCAGAAATACACACAAAATCACTTTTCTCGGCAATGTCAATTCAACAACTCAAGATCATATTTCCCATGTTTTCTAGTTACACAACTCCCAACATGAACGTAAATATTGGGCCATTTGACAACAATCTTCATGCACCAAGAAATGTCATCTCAAATAAAAGTTGCATTTGGTTCTTTCAACATTCACAATTATACCACAGATGTCACTCACAATTTGTTCACTCGTTAAGTACAGAGTCTTCTTGTAATTCCCTGGAATAACAGTGTTCACTTCAGTGGGAGAAGCAGGATTTTCATCCGAACTGTCCGTCACCCAGCCATCATCCTTCCTAATAAAGCAAGAAAAAGCTCATGGATGACACTTCACATAGGTAATGGTGCACAAACTCATGCGAAATCTAGCAACAGAGATTCAACAATGCAAGTGTGAATTAATATACATAACAAACCTTTTAGTCTTTGACGTCTTTTTCTCCTTGGATTTTTGTGGGCTGTCAGGTGGACTTGAAGGTGTACTGGAGGCGGGGCTAGTCACTATGGGTGGTGTTTGAGTGACAGGTGAGTCTGATTCTGTAGACTGGGCATTGGACTCTGCTGTTTCTTGAGTTCGACCCCATGTGAACCACGACGACATTCCAGACCTTTTCTTCTTCTCTTCTTTCTTGGGCAAACTCTTTTTCACAAGAGAATCCACTACAGGCTGTAATTATAGCAAGGCCAAGTTGAAAATCTAATGCAATTTGAAAACAAAAGGAAGATGAGCAAAAAATCGAATGTTTAAACAATGACAACAAGACTGTGTGAAAATCACTCACCACTGGCAAATGACGTTGGAAAACCACCATTGAGAGTATTATGGGTGCAGCAGACTGCCAGTTGTAAAACCTGTCAAGAGAAGACGAGATCATGCAATGGACGTCTTGTCATGAACCAATCAATTTACAGCTTATACTCTAAAATCATCCGTCACTGGAACCTAAGGCAAAGTAAATATCTGGACTGCTAGTTTCGATAACTATCAAAATGGTCTCTACCTGAAATCTAGCTGTAACTTATCTCTTGTATTCAATTCTTTATGATCACCTTTTTGTAACACAAGTACTTACTTGTCGGCAATTTTGATGACAAGGTCAGAATTATTGATGAGTTCTGGGTTTTGAACAAAGTCATCGAAGGTAATAAAGGCCTGCATAAACGTCTCCATGGGAATATTGCCTTCGCTGTCTCTGAGTGCCACCCCGCACAGTGACATGGAAACATCCAGCTGGTCGGCTCTGCACATGGATAAACAAATAATACATCACATAAAAAGAAGCTTTAAAAATGTTGAGACTGACTGGCATACAGGTCAAGGGTCAAGACAGCAATACAATTACATGTCTTGTAACTATAACATAGTCATCGCCACACAATGAAAACTGTACGTGAATTGGAACAAAACAGAGATATATTGTAGTAAAAAGTTAAGAAAAAATTCCTACTAAAGAACTTTATTGCGGTTCGCCTATTTTTGACTGACTTTTTACGCTCAGTGACAGTGCAGTTAAGTGTTCCTTCACTCAGCCTTTAGTCTTACAACATAATCTAACTACACTGCAGACTTCACTAAGAACCCATTACATATCAGTTCTATAGAACAGATCGCATATTTTTGGCCAATCAGTTGGAAATGAGTCAGCGATTGGTCGTTGACCAGTTAGCTGTTCAGTAGCACTAACCAACAGACGATCCTATACAGTGACTTCTTGGGTCGTAAATCCACTTCCAAGCTTTGATTAGTGATTCGGACTTCAAAGCACATTACTTTACAAACTACGGCAAAGGTTATCATTGCAAGTATGCGTGTACAACATACGCCATTAACTTTGTGAATCCAAAATACATATGACATGCTTTGTCCATTACATCATCAGTTTTTGGCCATACAGAATAAAAAAAACAAACAATCGCCACACAAATGAAAAAGTTAATATTAATTTGACATGATGTCTGATAGTATACTGACCAATCGACTTAATGTTTGACTGTTTGTATCCTGATGAAACGTCGAATAAATATGAATTTTTTCATTTGAGCAGCGATTGTCCGTTTTTTTGATGCTTTGTCCATCTTGATTTTAGTAATAATTTCAGACCCTATCCACATGCGTGGGAAAACCTTTGAGAATGAAAATCTTTCTTTAAGGACGCTGATTCAGTCGGTAATGGTCGGATATAACGGGCCCAAAATCTGAGAATAAGTTTTCTCCACTGAACAACGGGCATCAAACTGGTTCTTAAGATATGGCATGTTATATCCGACTATTGCCAATTCAGTCCACACCTATCCACTTAATGAGACACTCAAAATTGAAAACTTCTGAGTGGAATTTCATGAGAACATGATATTCACTGTATCAGTGCGGATACACAAAAACACACTTTTTGAAAATGCAGTAGTCAAGATTCTTATCGACAGGAGGCCTTTTTGAAAACATAAAAAAGTTTGCACTTTCAGTCACGGTAGAATGCTTCTGTGGACAGAGAATTTCCTGAAAAGGGTAGGAAAACAAAACTGTGCATGTGAAGAACTTCAAGAAAATGCTACGAAAAGGTGCGTTTTCAATATGATAACAGAAATGTGTGGACAGGGGCTAAGGCAACAATAACAGGCGACCGTAATCAAACTGGGTCTGCCAATAGCTACTTGACAGTCAAAAGTCAGCACTGCAGTTGCCTATGGAGTCTGTTGCCATTTTTAAGCTAAAAAGTAACAGATTGGACTGCTAGTTTTCCGACCGGCAGTCCACTTCTTTCCAACAGTTCAGGACAAAAACTTGTGAATTGCGTGCTGTATTAAAATACAGCTTGCTGACAAAAGGTGGCAGTTACAACATAAACATTATTTCACCGATAGCGCACTCACCCTAATACGGATGGACCCCCAACAGAACCTTCCACAGAGTGAGGTGATTGAGGGAGGGACAAGCCACGCCCAGATTCTGTGTCCTCGTCTTTGATTGGTCGCATCTGATGTTGACTTGCTAACCCAGCCGCACTGTAACAATGATTGGCATAAGGAAATATAGTAATAGAAATTATATGATGAATCAAATTAAGTAATCAAATAACTGGCTATGAAACTGACAGTGTGAGCATAAGAAAGAAGTATGTCTGTGGGAATCATAGCATCTGTGAAGTACTTAAGACGCGTGTACCTGTGTCAACTGTCAAAAAACAACTTTTCATTTAGGCCACTTAACGCTGTCAAATTGGCCTCATTTTGATGGAATGATTTCAAGGCTTGATAAGAACGGACAGGTAATCACTGCTTAAGACCAAATTCATTGAGTTGCTAGACATAGTAAATTATTTTCAGCTGCTAACGCTGCATGGTCATCAGAAGAATTTCAGACATTTTATTGGATTTAAGTTCAATTAAAACTAGGTTGAAAATGTGATGACGTTTCTTGTTTAAAAACAAGACTAGTTAACACTTAACAAAAAATTAACCTATAAGAAACATTACACATGTTTATGTAAGACTAAAATGTCTCAATGATATAATGCACACTCAAAACTAACTCAACAGATGTAAAACAGCACCTCTTGGGGAAGTAAAGTGCTGCCACCTCTGGGTCCATCTCGTCCAAGTTGAGGTCGTCCAGGTAAATGCCCTCCATCTCAGGTTTGTGTCGTATCTTCCTGGTCTGTCTCATGAATGTGAACAGCCCTGAGTCAGCCTTCTCTGTCTGTCCTGATAACATAGGCAAAAAGTCACAAGCTAATGCAAGAGAGATTAGTGGATTCAGGAAGTCCTATTTCAAATAGGTTTTATGGAGTGCCTCACTCCAGTGTACCTTAACTGCCTTTATTGGCATTTTCTCTTACTCAACATTTCAAGACAAATACACTCACCACCAGGAACAAAAGCCACAAGTATAGTGTCAAATATAAAATAATTACAACATAAGTTTTTCTTGAGGCTTTCTTGTAATTTAATAGCTTTTTGTACTTTCTTGATGTGCAGCAACCCGACTAGTAACAAGACCCACACTCTGAGATTAATAGAACAAGTCAGACGTGGTAAAATCTTATTAATTTAGGACATAATATGGCGAAAAATGAAATTTTATTTTTCAACTGTATTCATTATTAAAGCAACACTATAACAAATGCATTCATTACCAATTCTAAGTTCATTTCCGAAGCTACCATATTTTGAAAAATTCCTGATGACTGATTTCAGTTCACTCCAACATAATGACCAAAAATAATATCATCAGGTGGTGCTGCAGATTGCATGCCATGTTTTTCATATAAAACTGGACAGGAAAGTTCACAATGATATTAATCCACAAAATATTGCTCTGTAACTCTGTTTTCGAAGTTCGTTGAACCTATGAGACAAAGTGCAAACAGAGTATGATGAGTTATTAATTTCCGTCAAAAATGATTGCCAAAATTGGCCCACTCCTGGTAATGTTAACAACCTTTGTTTGTTCAAACTCACTTGTTTGAGGTGTTTCCCAACAAACAAATCATTTTAGCTAAAAGACTGTGTTAATATTGTAATACGGCTCTCTATCATTTGAGGACTGTACTCTTAAATGCACTTGTACAGAAGGCCGACTTGTAGCACCAATTGTGATGCGAGAACATGTGCACAACCTGTCCTCTATCAGTCAATCAGCATATTACAAGCTGTGAACATAGTTAACGCGTACTGGAGCGTGATGTTCAACTGAACGAAAAACACGTAGTCTTCAGCAGCAAGAATTGGTTAACCCAATACACAAGAATACAATGGCTGGTCTTATATCTAAAGAAATAGTATTGCGCCTTACATCTGAATATAAGGCCATGGATTAAAATTCAGAATTGGAGCATTTTTAATGTTCTCAGAGAATGCATTCGTCCATTAAGACATGGCCTTAAACACTTCAACAGCCTACAGAGAAAGGAAATAGTAAAACCATATTACAAAACTTCCAAAAAGAAATTTGACAGATTCAAGAATGAGACGAGGATGTTACACATGTCTACCTGGCGTTGCCTTTTGGTCAGCATTAGTAGGAGTTTTCTCCCCTTCCATAGCCTTGCCATCATTATCAAACGTGTCGACATGTTCTGGTAGCTGACCCCAGTTCCACTGTAAACTGTTCTCTTCACCCTCATCTTCATAGTGCAGCCCGTACTCCAGGTCACTTTTTGGGGTAGGAGGTCGCGAGCCAACAGGACTAGAATTGAAGTATAAGACATCAAAAGCATGCCCAAATTAATTAAAACTAGACTGTGTGTGCTTTTGGAGGCCCAAAAATCGAATTTCAAACTAAGAGACAACTCCAACAATACCACCATTGAGTGACACCTCACACACAGTACACTGTTATCAGTGTCAGATTTGGCGATCTGCAATTCCCAAAATGAGACTTCGGATTGTGTTCGACGACTTGGGAAAACTCCGAAATTGTCAAAAAATAGCAAAGTTAGACAATAATTCACCTGAAATTCTCTCAAACTTTAAGTTAATAATAATTTCCTAGATTCAATACCTTTGGTTCACAATTGTTCTGTTTATGCCGTGAAATCAACACAGTCAGCACATAACAAACGCGCAGTCAAATTACAGGAAATAAACAGACGAAAGACAGAATTACTTGACAAAAATCGGGCAAGGTCGGACCATGAAATTGAGTAAAAAATTCTTCATGATCTGAGAATCGACATCGGGATCCCTGATGAATGCGGGAATAAATGGCAGTGTTAGATTGTCCAACGCAGCGATGTGTTGTGTAAAGTTAATGTCTAACGTAATACCCAGTTATATTAGTAACACAGCCACAATTAGCAACTATTTCTCGGAAAAACAAAACATCAAAGTAAAGCAAGACTGGACGCAGGAAGACATATTTATGCACAAACATAATAGTCAACTTGTCGTTCCAAGACGTGTACATGGATTCAGTTTAAAAAGCGCTGGTATTTTTTGAACCACAACAGAACAAGCATTTGCCACAAGGATGAATAAAACGTCCCTGCTGCCAAGTGGTGCTGCCGAGGATGGAAGGCCAACCCACCCTCACAACTAGGTCACTGTTGCTAGTGCAAGATGTGTGAATTTATGAGGCTATGATGGTAATATGTCGTTTTGAATGAAATTGAAATTTACTGAATCCAACCTTTAAAAATTTCTCTCTCTTTACCAAATAATTAAATTCATACAGAATGCATTCATTCAGAGGCCACCTTTGTTTTTCTGTTCATGTCTCCATGAACACAAAAATAACAGATTCATTTTCATGCCCATTAAGGTCAATGATAACGGTGGTGTGACCTTGAAAATGACATTAAGATCATCAACTTCGCCCAACGTCTACACCTCGGTACAAAATATAAACAAAATCTAATGCTTCCTTCCTGAGAACATTTTCCAAGTAAAATTTTTATAAACGTGACAGCCATGTTAATGAAATAACCTGAGTCTTACCTCACTATTGGTGTAATATCTGTGTCACTGAAGGGATGATGGTAAGAAGCAGATTGACTCTTTGCCCACTCTTTTGTCATATTCATCTTGTCAGTGTGTAACTGAGGTAGGCTCTCACACCGGTGCACACTGACAGACCGTCCCAACGAGGTGATTTCAGGCTCCTTACTATGAACGCCATCTTCATCCATCTGGAAAACTCCCTCCTGCTCTGGGAAGTCAGGAATACTTTCTTCCTCTCTGATGTCCTGCTCCGAGGATTTTCCATTCTTGGCCTTGTTTCGTCGCCTCTTCCGCCGCTTCGAACGACTCAGGGGTTCAACGACCTCATTTTGAATCTCCACTTGTTCGGTACTCTTGCCACTGTTACCGCTGTCTGGACTGGAGTTACGTCCAACTTCTACATCGATGGAATTGCTCTTCTCTGATGGAATGCTTTGATGTGTTGATGATGTTGTTGACCGTTCGGATATCTTTGATTGGACGCTCAGTTCAGAATCATTCCTTGGCCGTGTTTCACTCACGTCAACACTCTTTCCAGACTCTGTCCCTTCTTGTTCATTTGCTGCCAGACTCGCTGACTGTTCCTTCAACTCTTGCACACCCTGTCTCATCAACTCGCCAGCAGAGGGCAGAGGTGATGTGGCTAAGTGACATGGCAGAGACTGCAACAAAACACAGTCAACAATTAGAACAGCTTGAGCACAACACAAATGCACTCGTATCATGTGCTCAGTGGACACCATATCATTATCCTGTCAAGGAATCAAAGGAGACATACGACACAGTTACATACATACACACTAGTATACTTGAACTGCTGACCTTCCAACAACAAACCACGTCACTAAGAGTATTCTTCATACTTATTTACAGATAGAGAAGATTCATTTATACCCAGCTTCACCTGCGTACACTGAAATCTAACAGTATTGTTATCCTTCAAGGCTTACCTCAGGAGGCTCCTCTGTTTGCTGCACAAAGAAGGCTACCCCGTCTTCACCTAGTTTCATCTGCAGTTCAACCTCTTCTCCATTTATTTCGATGTTCACCTTTAATAAAAACAATACGGTAATAACACACCTGAAGAAAGCAGTGACTCGTACTTCTCAATAGCCAAAAATGGTACCTTTCAACATAAGATTTTCCTTCAATTCCTAGAAGCTAAAATCAGTGCTCACAACTTTCAGCAGGGTCTGTTGGGTAGAACAATATGACCCGAGATTACTTGATAGTCAAGATTCTTTGAATGAAAGCAAAGTTATTGTAACACATGACCCATTGGCAAGAAGTCTTGTAGCGCAAACTTAATATGAAAACACTAGTTTCACCTTAGCACTTAGCACAGTGTCATAGCCAATGTCAGAGTTACAGGCATTCTGTGGTCCAGTGATCAAAATCTCAACACATCTCTCCTCCAGACCAGATTGGTCCCTACTCCACACTCTTACAAACAATCTCTTCCTGAAGAGACTGTTTAACTCCGATTGACTTTTGTCATGCCTCTCACGTTAGTGAAAACTGTTTTGTCGCGCCTCAATTTAGAAGTCTCGACAATGTAATTTAAGCTCGCATGTCACTAAGCAAAGCCCCTGAAACAAAAATGTTACAAAATCTAGTAGAGGAGTGTTCCTGCTTCAACATGTATATGCCACGACATCTAGTGTTCAGGCAGGGAACCAGCCATTCAGCCAGTCTAGTTACTTACTATCTTTGCCCTAGACCTGATCACACCCAGTTTGCCAAAGCGAACATGGAAGGGTGAACAGAGGTATGTCCCATCTTCCTGTTCCACTACCACAATGTCGATGGCACCAGTCAGCGTGGCCGAGTTGATCTCATTGTAAAAGCCTTTGACATTGGAGAATAGCTTACCAACGTAGTTCATGGCTGTAGCTGGCTAATCTGTAAAATATCATCAGAAATGAACTCAAGCCACAAGAACACAATAGTTATTTTATCTGCAATCTCGGAAATGCTCCATTAAACATTTTTCCAAAATTAGAAGTGTTATTTTGCTTGAAAGTGACTATTCAACACTGAATTACAATAAAGATAGTTATCAGTATCATTTATGAATGAGAATAAGGAAGACCAAATCACAAACTAACCACAACCTTCTGAGAGAATTGATTGGAGTAAATCCACATCAACATATAACACAGACTCTTAAACTACTGCGTAATCAATGAAGATGCGATGATTCACAGACTCAAACCACATTAGTCATAGCCAGCAAAACTGAAAGTGGAAATGAAACACAACAGCCTATATTATATCCTGATGGTCTGAACACAAACTCTTGAATACAATAAGTAATGTTACAACGGAAGAATCTGACCACTTATAAACGAAAAGATTTACTAAAATTGCCACGTTTTTCATTTTTCAATTAGGCTTCCAACATTGTTGTGAACACAAAACTTTTCAAAAAACTGTGAACTTTAGGGCTTTGTACATATAGGTCGTGTAGAAAACAAGATTTCACTTGTCCGTCAAATTGTGTCCTAAATCGGTGATATTTTACCGCGAATTAATTGAAACAACATCAATCTAATCATAACCTATACACGTGTTACTACAGATTCAGATGTTTTAGAAAGCTAGTAAAATTCAGGTGTTTTCTTCACAGCATAGCGTATAAAAAAAAAATAATTGCAGGCGGTCTGATACACGGTGTACCAGACGTGCGCAGGCCGCGCGTGAGCCCATTGCACGGATCACCTGTAACCACTTTTATGCTTTATAAATAAATAGTTCAAACCGCGCTGAGGAAATAGAAACCTGACTCAAGGGTCTAACAATGTGGTCCAGTGGGACTCGAACCCACGGCCTCGAGCAAAGAAAGCGGTCACCTATCACACTAGGCCACACTGCCTCCTCATACATAGCATAGCGTAACACACATAAACAAATGTGCAAGGCTCATTTGTGATCCAGTTGTAAAATTTCTTTTCATGTGCTCACTCAGACCAATGCGTCAATATTGAAAATAATGCAAATTTATGATCGACATATGTCCCAAATAATAGACAAATGACACGTGTGTCGCAAGCTCGTTGCCAGAGATGACTACCTACATGGACTTCTTTATTTGGAAAAATAATGAGAGAAATGACTAGCTTGATACGTGTCATTTTTGGGGTTTAAAAATGGCTGTGAAGACTAAATAATGCAAAAATTGTTTTTATTCCATTATTCATCTGTACATAATTAATTATTTTAAGTATTCTATATGCAGCATAATTTGAAGGCAAGTGTACAGTCAGCAGGATACTGTACGTACATAATTTACTAACACAGGAATATACATAACCACTCATTCAGTTCCCAATGCATCTAATAAAGCTGCTGGACACCCAGGTGGTGAACCTATTTTCGGAGTGGTTGGGCACTCTATCGTTTTGTTCTCGTTCCGCAGAAACTGACTTATCTTTAACCAATCGGAAACAAGATGTTTTTTGAGAGCTAAAATTTTGATGGCTGGCGTTCAGAACGACACGAGCACTTTTAAGGATGTCTCAGTTGTGTAAGTTTGAAGATGATGGTAAGCCGAATATGGGCGCTTGAAAGTGAAAATTTCAAGGGTGGACAACTGGCCGAGCATCCAAACCTGGATATGTAGGGTAAGATCAAACCAACTATATCACATACTGATTTTATAAAGAAATAGCAAATAATCGTGACAGTGTTTAATCATATTGCAATTTGCAAATCTATAATACCAGATGACTTATGAGAACCATGTAGCCAAATACTCTGCTAATAGACACATACAGTGCAGCACAAAGGCTTTCAAATACAAGACATTTGATACTTAAATTCCAGTCAATTTTCCTATTACCCATAAATGTTCAACCCTCAGAGACATCCGGATCAAATTACCACCATTTTCCTAAATCAGCTTGGGTAATGAGTTAAACAGACAAACAGTCTAAAACATCATTCACCATAGTATTTATTACCAGAATTTCGAAGCTGCTTTAATAATGAAAAATCCAACAACAACGATTGTTCAGCTGGTGAAGCCAACTTAGATACAGTAGATTTTCTCAAAATTTTATCACTGGAGGTGAAATTCATAGTCACAACCTGTCCACTCTAAATCTATTGATCAGTTTATAAAGAACACTGCTCACCAACTGTGTACAACAACGTCACCAGTCAGAAGTATTTCAAACCTCAACAGGGAACATCAAGTAACAACCACCTTCCCCTGTCACATCACAGATACTGAGCACACCCACACCACTGATGACCGTGACCGTGTTCCGCCACCAACCACCAGACAGTACAGTTACTCGGTCACTGACACAAGACCTACAGCGACACTGTTGCTATCACTTATGACACGTACTTGGCAGGTAAATTAGCAATTTTCGGTTAGTGATACAGAACCTTAAGTCAAAACTAAATAAAACCTTACTTTTCTACCAAAGGCGTTTCCATAGCATTCTCACTGAATCCAACAAAGAATTGTCAATGTTAATGTGAGATCTGACTGCGTAATGACGGATAACCAGATGATCTATTTTTAGTTCATTCGTATCCTGTTTTACGGTCTTTGTTACGACACTCGTTATTGGACAATTCACTCAAAGGCGCTATCATGGGGCGTGACCAACTAAGTAGCTCCCATTGGTCAATATGAAGAAGGTGTGCTCAATCTTCTCTTTCATGATTGGCCAAAAATTGTCCTATTTAGACCTGAGACCTGACAGGTCTTACGAGTTACGAAATGCCATAACATAAACAAAGTGGGTCCTGCACCCCTTGTAACTCTTAACGACACTATCTTTCACATGAGGCGATTCATCTCAATTAATCTTACTGATTAAATTTTCCATACAGCAATCACACAGGGGAAATTTTGGAAATGAGCCACATAGCATGCGTTTTAGAACTTCAGAGGCAGACCTGATACGTTTTTTGAATGGGGTCAATGAAAACTGACAAGTTTGAAGAGAATTTCATATCACAAACATGGCATAACTGGTTTCGGCAATAGTTTGATATAACCTGCCCGTATTTTGAGAACCAGTTTGATCCCCGTTATTCAGTGGAGAAAACTGTTTCTCAAAATTCAGGCACATTATCAACTTTTCTTTTATTTACAATTATATCTCTGTGTTATTCTCCTCCTCTAGCTTAAGTTCCATTTTCTTCATGTTTTCTGTTAAATTTAATGTCGTAGTAATAGCCCAACTGGCTAATGTTAATCTGTTCTCCGAACGACGTTAAATAAAGCTTCTTGAATCTTATATCAGACCATTAATGTGTCGTCTTTATCACAGACAAATATTACTTTTCTCAGATTACAAGTGAAATGTTTAGAGCCACCCAAAATTCACGGTCAGTTAAAGGAATTGAAACAAACTCTTAATTTGAATTGATGTCATGGGCTTGCAAGGTTGGTAACTAAGAGAATGTTATCACCAAACAGTGAAGTGACTACCATGTGCTCTAAGAGCACTATATCATTACATAACAATCCCAGGGGCAGCCTTACATAAACCTGGAATTTTGCAGTCACCTCATGGACATAAATTACATAACCACAACATTGACACACTTGAACTCCCATTGCCTGGTATGCATAAGAAAGGACAATCAATGAGCTACATCAGGTATAACTCATTGGAATAATCAAATTTTTCTTAAAAATATGAGCACAGCCTGAGTGCATTATATCCAAGTTCGCATTCACTCCCTTGCATACATTCAGGAGTAAGACCAGCTCAGATGAGACATCTTCATGCAATGCTTGATAGTAAGCCAGTGAAGCCAGGTTTCGAGCGCAGGTCTCCCCAACAGGAGTCCAGAACTAAAACCACTGAGCCACACTGCCTCAAGTTTTTCTTAATGAAAAAAGGACTCGTCCCAACTGAAATTTTAGTAATAGCCTTTTTACATAAATTATGACAATTAAATTATAAACTACAATACTTAGCAGAATTTAATGAAAAAAGAATATACATAAAATCATGTTACTGAATGTGAACAGCAACAAAGATTAATTTAATCCATGTAATGTTAAAAGGAAGGAGATAATACTAGTCATAAATTGTGAAATTTTATGAATTTGTTGGTTTACTGCCCGACTTTGTCAATAACACCACTAAAATACTCAACTATAGTGCCATTTACACTAACGAAGTTGACACGGATCAGCGGACATGGAACAAGTTGTTCCAGTGTGTCAACGGACTGACACGGACCAAATTGACACCGTGGTGACAAATTTTTGCCACCCGTTTGTAAGGTAGAGCAATTTGAGCCCGAACAACTTGCGCCGTGTCAATTATAAGTATTAACGCGAAACTGGAGTAAGGCGGAAAGGATCATCTCTACTGCGCTTGTGCAATGACCTATGTACGGGTTCTTTGTCTCTGCAACTCTCGTCATATGTAAACCTGCGCATGTGCGATCCAGTCTCTCCAGCCTGCAATTTCTGTCTTGCCACGGTTAGTGAGTTGTTTGCATAAACAGCCGCTTGACACGGGTCAATTTGCTTCGTGTCAGTTGCGCCGGGCCAAAAGTTGATGTCTTAACGGGACTTATGAACATCACATGTACACATTGGTGTTATATTCAGTTTACTTGCTAAAGATACATGCTTCTTCCGTGGGTACCAGCCCGCACTCAGAACTACTGCTGTTGGCTGTTCTTTGTTTGCTTTTTTCTTTTGGTGATGCAATAGCACGAAAG
Source organism: Phoronis australis (assembly GCA_002633005.1). Classification (NCBI taxonomy): domain Eukaryota; kingdom Metazoa; phylum Phoronida; family Phoronidae; genus Phoronis; species Phoronis australis. The sequence goes on from NMRA01000257.1 coordinate 368,564, forward strand.
GCTATTTCATGTGTCATTTTGTTCTTGTGCCTTACAACATTTAGATGGTTAAAAACAACCAGTTTGTCTGAGGAAGGCTAACTTTTAAAACCACAATAACTTGAGTGCTTTATTTAAAGTTCAAGCTGACTAATTGGCCAACAGTGTTCTTTGCATGTGTTTAATTACAAGTAGACAAACATTTGAAAAAGAAAACTGACCCACAGTAAGCAGGCATTATTAAGTTATACCAAACCAAATATTCTTCCACAGTTCACCACTATTAAAATACCAGAAGAAATAACAAAAGGTCAGTTTTGTAATTGAATTAGTAAGACACATTTTATCTCTCGTATATCTCTCAGCACTTTTTTATGAAAAAATATAAACTCTATAGAACACTATTACTTTAATAATCCAATTTCAGTTTGCATTTGCTTGCACACCTAATCAACATGAGCACTCAGACACTTCCCAGGTCTGGAGGTCAACTGTGTAATGACCTGGACTTGAAAATCAATAAACCTACCCTACATAGATTATTCATGAATAGTGTGAACTTGCTGAGGTGATTTGGAAAATAGCCAATGAAAACTAAGTCAAAGGGAGGGGTAACTGTGCAGTAAGTGATGGACTTGACATGTTTAGGCCAGGACTATTGTACATTGGTGACCTGCGAATTGAGGCGTAAAATGGTTCAAGTTCACTCAACAGTGCGTTGTTTTGTAACTATGAAGGAGTAATTCATGACACATATAGCAGTATAGGCAACCAGCACAATTCACGAGACTGCTGGGTAAATTCGGAACTTTAGTCAGGATACACTCTGAATGATTAGCAGTAAAACCTCAACAACTAATAATACATTATGGCAGACAACTAAATTCTGGGTCTCACTTCTTCCCTAACTCTGCAAAGTAATACATTGCCATGTTCAAGTTATCTGCCACAGTTACACTAGTCAACGGCAACAATGTTAGAAGACCTTGCAAAATGAATTTTTTTCGCATTAATCTGCGCCCAAAACTGGTGAATTTTCCTGGAAATGGCAACAGAACTTTGACTTGTTGATTGGTCAGTTTCTTTAACTAAATCGAAATGAGTAAAGCTGCACCCTGGTGTTTTTTAAGAGTGGTAAGCCTAAATCGGCATACAAGGTCATAAATTGATAGCTACAACATTTCTACACTTTTCAAAACACATATTTCCTGTATCAGTTGATCTCAGCCAGCCTCGTATTCATGATAGTCCAGCAGAGGTCCTGCAGAGGACAAACATTGTTTGTACTTTATGAATTCCCTATTACATCTTTGCAAGCACGGAAATCCTAGCCCCTGGACTCACTTCCAGATCTAGGCTTTATCTCCAAGCACTTGAAAGGAAATTGCTACATGGTTTTGTCTGTTCTCTTACTACGAACTCTTTGGAAGACTGTTATGAACCTCCAGTGAGTTTATTTCCAGGACCCAGAATTCTCAGTAGGCCTGCTGTAACTCAGATAACTCCTCTCAAACAATCACCTTTCATAACTGAACAACAGCATCAAAACAACTGTTCCTATATCGAGTTTACATTGCCATTGCATATAAACAAAACAACTATACAAAACCAGCGCAGGTAAGTTAAATACCCCTTTTATCAACACTGTGTTATGTCACAGCACACACCTGCCACCTCCCTTGAGATACCACCACTGCTGGGCATGTGCATTCCCTAGCTCCTATACTCTATAGGAGTTTCACCGTCTCTATACTGGGGCCAGCTATAGTCTATAGTGGTCACATTCTAGGTATCCGGGTAATGTCGACTGTCTCTGTGGTCTGGAATAGATAGTCAGGACGACTCGGGAACTAGCGCAAACACTAATTAGGATAACGTTACGGTCTCCGTCTCTCAGTTTACATCTCATGTTTTTTCAACTGAGTAACGGCCCCCGTTAGTCAGTGACTGTCTGGTTATCAAAATCAGGGACCGATGGCGATGGACACGGAATGAACGAATTTCAGAAAGCATCTCGACGTGTTTAGATGAAATACAATGATAGAACGGACAGTGGAAGTGGCACCCAGGACCAGACGAGATAGCTGACAAGATCAGGGTCAAACAACTTACCACTAAACCTTTCACAACTACACCATCTAACCATCCTCTGTAGGCGCCTAAGTTTTCTTCACCTCCGTGACCCAAAACAACGTCGTGACCACCCAGTAAACCTAATAGCACTCTGCCATCTCAGGTAACCTCGAATTATATGATAATAAGGTCGTGTGAGAAATATTGACGAATGGAAACCGTGTTTACAAACGAAGTCTGGCCCAGTTAAAATTTCCCGCCGTATGTTATGTTTTGATTGATCTCCGGTCGGAGACAGGTTCACTACGTTACATCAGACGAAGCGTTGTGCAACGGCGGGCATGCAGTCCGTTCTGTAACCAAGAGCTTACCGACAACCATATCTATGGCTACAGCTCCCTCGTACCCGTCATACATTTTCGCTTTGACTTAACTCGGGTTAACCTACCTTCCCGGAAAATATGTTTCGGTGAAGACTACTTAGCAAAGTTGCATTCCTTTAGTAGTCATCGGCACAGGCGGGATTTCTGGTCCCGGCTAATATTGGAGAGAACTGACAACTGTTACTTGTTCGAGATTGTGTTCTACAAATATTGACCTTTCTTAACTTGTGGTGTTTTTGCTTAATATTTAGTTTCACTTAAGTAAGTCGTTGTATGAGTTACTTTAGTTAAAACCTTGGATACAATACCGGGTTCGCTTTCTGGTCGGCTTAAATATTTGTATTTTAATGTACTGTCATTTATTTGTGCAGCATAAAAATAAAAGATAACTTCAGTTGTCAAGGGTACTCGTCGAGCATTTCTCTCGAATTGAGAAATTTACATGTCAAGATCGCCCTGTGGATGCCGCAGGCGCATAAGTAGCCGATGAGCTACGTGTTGCCTACTTTCAATAAAAAATTACTGAGTTCTTCGCAAGATTAGCAACCATTTTTCATCTGCATGACTGAGTAAGGATGACAAGTTGAGACCAATTTGACTGATACCAGTAAGTGGTCTAAATCAGAAGTCTTTGGCCGCTGGCAGATTAGTACCTACAGGGCTACGTCAGTGAACTCGGAATTCTGCTTGATCTCAGTCAAGATTGCGTATGCCGGCGTGAACTTTCAGTGAATTGAATATTTATTAAGGTGATTTTTTTGTTCCGATTGTAAAGAGTAGGGCCCGATTCCAAGGAGCATAATTTTATTCTCAAGATAAAAATAACAAAACATTTGCATAGGTAGGTTACATTTGTAAATCATCCGATTGACGGATTTTTGAACGTTGTCTCAGTGCAACCCATTAAACAGTCTGAAAACAGGTTTTAAACGGTTTTTAGGCTGTTTAATGGGAAAGCGGTCACCGTTTCGTAGCGTATTGCTTCGAGTATGGAATCTTAATTTTGAGCACCCACAGTGAACCCTTTCGTAGGAAACTGTCTGTCGGAAAAGCCACCGCTTAGCAGGGAATTGTGTTAAAAAGGGAGGGAAACTGGTCGTGAAAATTTCGCCCTTCCGACATGCACGTCCTGTACTCTTCTATGGTAGTTCCCCAGCTAGGGAGTACAAGACTAAAGAGATGTCTTTGCAATTCATCTTTACTAGCACCCAAATACTGTGAAAATAATAATGTGTATTTTTGTTGGAAAATGTGAGTCACCCTTTCATGGCAAATTGAATGCTGGGAAAGGGTACCCCTTCGCAAAAAACTCGTCGCGAAAAACGGCCTCTGAGCGACACGTCTCGTAACTCTTCTGACGGCGGTAGGTTAAATATTGTGTTCCTCCGTCAGTTGTGTATTGGTTAGTTTTTTGATGTTAGTTCTGAATCTAGGTGTTGATCCCATTTGTTTCACGAGTGAGAAACAACATGACCGCCGGACCCAAAACATGACGGCTGGTCCTCCAAATCGGACCGCATTTGCTATCCACCTTCAATGTCAGAACGCGATAAATTTTGTTCCAAAATGAAAAAGTCAGAGAGCAAACGAAATGTTTCGAGTCATCCTGATACTGTTAATATCCGTCTTCTTGTCGACGGTAAATCAATGCTGCTTATATATCATAAATCTAAAAAAATGAGCTTGGATGAATGATAGTGTCCGACCATTGACTTTCACAGAGGTCAATGTAGGCCTACGAATGATTCAAGAGGAGACGAGGCAACTATCACATTTTTGGGGCCGAATTTCAATAATTACTTCATTGTATAATTACATCGTCTGAGTAAATCATTGACTATTGCCAGTTAAATCTCCCGTTACTTTCCCTAAAATTTGGAGAGGTCTTAAAAACAGACCTGCTTGGTTGATTATTATTTTTCTCTTGTTCTCGCCCTAATGGACTTTTGCAAGCCACCTAGCCCGGCACTTCCTGCTCAGCTGCTCCTAATATCATCTGGGACAATTCTGGGTCCGGGGTCTGGTCTTTGAACTCGAAATCGAAATGATTTTTGACATTTTCCGTTCTACTTTAATGCAAACTGAAGGCAAGTGTCAATGATTCTGTGCTCATCAGTATTTTAATGACTTACCTGGCTGCCTGTCTAATCGCTTAATTGTTTATAAGTTCGAGTCCGGAAGTCTAAATTTCAATTTTTGATCGCTCGAAATCTGAGTTTTTTACTAGAATTAGGAGTACAAATCTAGGGGCCACGAAGTACAGGAACTTACACTACTCGAGTTTAGATGAATGAATATACTTACATTGAGTTTGTATACAGGACGGAAAATGTCAAAAACAATAGAGAAACCGGGCCGTTCTTTTTGTAGATGGTCAAAAGGCTTCTGTACCGGCTTCAACCGCTGAAGACAGGTGTTGACGTCCGTCAAGATATCACCAAAGTTAATGACCTAAGCACCTATTGAGTTCTACAGGCCAATTATCGCATTAGTGATATCTGGCTGCAGTAAAATACTGAACACAGAAAATTAAAATGTCAAGGACAGAAACTGTTAAATTTTGTTTTGTTAAGTTTTGCTTCCGAAACACTGAATTCCTCGTGAAAAGGTACGTGTAGTATTCTTCTTTCAAGGAAGAAATACTAAAAAAGAACAAATTGGCCAAAACACTGCGACGGATTTACAACAGTTTTGGGTCGATGCGTGTTCACAATTCATTCAGCGTGGTAGACTATTGGCATTCAGTTTGTGTCATAACGTCAAACAAAAACCGATTACGTAACAAAAGAAAGATTGGCATAAGGCCTCTGAAAACCGCCTCCCGTTCAGTAACGCTAGGACCTCGCTGAAAACCAAGACTTCGCGAAATTACGTGAGATATTGCCGTGTATTTCAAATGAGAACACGTGACTTTGATTAGATTTAAGCTAGGTCCTAGCGTAGGTCCTAGCGTCAACTGAACGCACGCCCGGTGTCGTCTGGAATACGGCGGACTAAACGGGAGTAATGTAATTTCGTGATCTAACACGTACCGGGCCCTATAGCAGGTGCTCGATCCTTCCGGACACAAGAAGCTCACGAGTAGTGTACAGGGGCGAATCCGGGATTTTGGGTTGGGGGGGGGGGGGCANGCCAGGATTTTACCCCGATCACTAGGACATTCGCACCCCCGGCGAACTGCCAAATGGAACATGGAAGAATTTTAGGGGTACATTGCCCCCTTTTAAATCCGCCACTGGTGTGATCACGTGCTTTGGCTAAATCTAATGTGAGGCTATATATTTACTTTAGTCCGTTACTTAGCTTTACTCACATTTGCCACCCGTTACCCGCTTTCTTTGTCACACGCATAACCCTCTCCAATCCCGGCATTAATTAGGTTGTCACATTTTGACGCACCCCTTCATTACACGCACGTGCCCAGTTTGAATTTTTGTTTGGATGACGAAACGTCGGCCGGTGCAACGAAGATGGCCCGGCGCACTAGCTGACTGACCCTAATTGGAACGCAATTTACTCACTGCCGCCTACGGTGATACATGAACATAAGGTAACAGTGAGCTTTGCTACAGTTCAGGCACGGTCACTGTGGTGCGCAAGCCGTGTTCGCGAGCTCAACATGAACGAACTTTCTGTTTTCCTGCCAATATTGAATGTGGCTCAGGACCGTGACGAAATCGAGGAAGGGGGGAGGGGGTACAATTAAGTTGTTACTGCGGAGAGCAGGTTCTAACTTTCACCACTAGCGGATCTAGGATGCCCGTAATTAAGAGTATCACTCCTTGGAGAATATTGTCCCAGTATACTCAAAGGATAGGCCAATATGCCGACGGCGTTCAGTTCGTACATGTGGAGAATTTTTCGCTTACACTGCATGGTGACCGCCTCTGATTCCCCAAGTCCCAGACAACTTTTACGATGCCTATTCAGCACGCCCTTGCAGTTCTGAGCTGATGAAATGGAAAGGCATTACTGTCTCAACAATGGCTGTTGTTAGTACCACCATTTTGGTTTTCTCTGACATTTGCAGAGTTATAGCCTGCAACTCTGGAGAGTAATTTTAACTTGGTACATTATAAATATTACGAATTAACTAAAAAGGTTCACTTGTGTTTATCTTCACAAAGGGCCACTTCCCAAAGGAACGACGATAAGTTTCATATTGGTTTTCTTTATTAAATTTTTAATGCTTCTGCCCACTTGTTTTTTTCCTACCCAGGAAACGGGTTGATAACTTTTTATCTAAGTTTTGAACTTGAAGTACCAAAACAGTGGTAGATTTTGATCGCCAGCTAAACTTAATTAGTTAAATTCATTGTGAGCCCATCCCTGAACTTTCTACATTACAGGTACACTAAACATTTCACGTGTCATTAAAGTTTAATCTTTATTAGAACTCAAATCATAAAATATATACAAAAGTGCAAAAATGGTGATAACCAAACTGAAGATTTGGAATCTCTTGACAATTTCGGTGGCAATAATAACTATGCTAGCTCTTTGTCAGTAATAAAAAATGAAAATTGGGCACAACAACTGTTTGTTGGTCAAAAATCTGGTTAAAAGAGATTGAAAGAATATTAAACAAGAGCAACGCAGAGCGTTGAAATGCTCCCACAATTGCACCGTATACGGTATCCTTCTAGGGTTGTTTATTGGTACCATAAAGTGGCCAGTAGAGGGCATATATGTAGTATGTTGTACTTTGCAAAATGGAAAGGCATGGTCATTGTCTCCTCAACAGGCTAGGGGCAAAATGTGAGTGATCTTCATAATACAAGCACATCCTATACATCAGTTGCTTAAAGCACCACAGAAACATAGAATTAAAAACAAATTTACCAACATACGAGATTAGCACAGCATTAGAATGCCAGAAACAAATTTCTACTTGGAACTTTTCCTTCATAGTCACGAAGTAACACAAA